>NW_026467745.1:0-34210 GCF_026875155.1 Cherax quadricarinatus
GAACCCAGTGGTCACATTGAGGAAAGTTAGACACCCCAGTGGGGCCAGTGAGGAAAGTTAGCACCCCAGTGGGGCACATGGGAAAAATTAGACACACTGGGGTCACATTTAGGAAAGTTTTGACACCCAGTGGGTCAATTTAGGGAAAATTAGAACCCGGGGTCACATTGAGGAAAAATTTTGACCCCAATGGGGGACGTGAGGAAAAGTTAGACATCCTATGGGTCCATTTAGGAAAGTTAGACACCCAGTGGGGCCCTTGAGGAAAGTTAGACACCCCAGTGGGTCACTTGGGAAAATTAGACCCCTAGTGGTCACAGTGAGGAAAATAAAATCCTAGTGGGTCACAGGAGGAAAGTTAGACACCCCAGGGGGGCACGGGGAGGAAAGTTAACACCCTAGTGGGTCACAGTGACGAAAGTTTGACCCCTAGTGGTTCAGAGTGAGGAAAATTAGACACCCTAGGTGGGTCACAGTAGGAAAGTTAGACACCCTATTTGGGGCACAGTGAGGAAAAATTAGACACCCTAGTGGGTCACATTTAGGAAATTAGACACTCTAAGGGTCACAGTGAGGAAATTAGACACCCAAATGGGTCACAGTGAGGAAAATTAGACAAACCCTATGGGTCACATGAGGAAATTAGACACCTAGTGGGTCACAGTGATGAAAGTTAGACACCCTAGTGGGTCACGGTGAGGAAAGTTAGACACCCTAGTGGATCACAGTGAGGAAAGTTAGACACCCTAGTGGGTCACAGTGAGGAAAGTTAGACACCCTAGTGGGTCACAGTGAGGAAAGTTAGACACCCTAGTGGGTCACAGTGAGGAAAGTTAGACACCCTAGTGGGTCACGGTGAGGAAAGTTAGACACCCTAGTGGTTTACAGTGAGAAAGTTAGACACCATATTGCTCACAGTGAGGAAAGTTAGAACCCTAGTGGGACACGGTGAGGAAAGTTAGACACCCTAGTGGGTCACAGTGAGAAAAGTTAGACACCCTATTGGGTCACAGTGAGAAAAATTAGACACCCTAGTGGCACAGTGAAAAGTATAGACAAACCCTAGTGGGTCACAGTGAGGAAAGTTAGACACCCTAGTGGGTCACGGTGAGGAAAGTTAGACACCCTAGTGGGTCACAGTGAGGAAAGTTAGACACCATATTGCGTCACAGTGAGGAAAGTTAGACACCCTAGTGGGACACGGTGAGGAAAGTTAGACACCCTAGTGGGTCACAGTGAGAAAAGTTAGACACCCTATTGGGTCACAGTGAGAAAAATTAGACACCCTAGTGGGTCACAGTGAGGAAAGTTAGACACCCTAGTGGGTCACGGTGAGGAAAGTTAGACACCCTAGTGTGTGACGGTGAGGAAAGTTAGACACCCTAGTGGGTCACAGTGAGGAAAGTTAGACACCCTAGTGGGTCACGGTGAGGAAAGTTAAAACCCTAGTGGGTCACGGTGAGGAAAGTTAGACACCCTAGTGGGTCACAGTGAGGAAAGTTAAACACCCTAGTGGGTCACGGTGAGGAAAGTTAGACACCCTAGTGGGTCACGGTGAGGAAAGTTAGACACCCTAGTGGGTCACGGTGAGGAAAGTTAGACACCCTAGTGTGTCACAGTGAGGAAAGTTAGACACCCTAGTGGGTCACAGTGAGGAAAGTTAGACACCCTAGTGTGTCACGGTGAGGAAAGTTAGACACCCTAGAGGGTCACGGTGAGGAAAGTTAGACACCCTAGTGGGTCACGGTGAGGAAAGTTAGACACCCTAGTGGGTCACGGTGAGGAAAGTTAGACACCCTAGTGGGTCACGGTGAGGAAAGTTAGACACCCTAGTGGGTCACGGTGAGGAAAGTTAGACACCCTAGTGGGTCAGGGTGAGGAAAGTTAGGCACCCTAGCGGGTCACGGTGAGGAAAGTTAGACACCCTAGTGGGTCACGCTGAGGAAAGTTGGACACCCTAGTGTGTCACGGTGAGGAAAGTAAGACACCCTAGTGGGTCACATTGAGGAAAGTTAGACACCCTAGTGGGTCACATTGAGGAAAGTTAGACACCCTAGTGGGTCACATTGAGGAAAGTTAGACACCCTAGTGGGTCACAGTGAGGAAAGTTAGACACCCTAGTGGGTCATATTGAGGAATTTTAGACACCCTAGTGGGTCACATTGAGGAAAGTTAGACACCTTAGTGGTCACATTGAGGAAAGTTAGACACCCTAGTGGGTCACATTGAGGAAAGTTAGACACCCTAGTGGGTCACATTGAGGAAAGTTAGAAACCCTAGTGGGTCACATTGAGGAAAGTTAGACACCCTAGTGGGTTACATTGAGGAAAGTTAGACACCCTAGTGGGTCACAGTGAGGAATGTTAGACACCCTAGTGAGTCACGGTGAGGAAAGTTAGACACCCTAGTGGGACACAGTGAGGAAAGTTAGACACCCTTGTGTGTCACGGTGAGGAAAGTTAGACACCCTAGTGGGTCACGGTGAGGAAAGTTAGACACCCTAGTGGGTCACGGTGAGGAAACTTAGACACCCTAGTGGGTCATGGTGAGGAAAGTTAGACACCCTAGTGGGTCACGGTGAGGAAAGTTAGACACCCTAGTGGGTCACGGTGAGGAAAGTTAGACACCCTAGTGGGTCACGGTGAGGAAAGTTAGACACCCTAGTGGGTCACGCTGAGGAAAGTTAGACACCCTAGTGTGTCACGGTGAGGAAAGTTAGACACCCTAGTGGGACACAGTGAGGAAAGTTAGACACCCTTGTGTGTCACGGTGAGGAAAGTTAGACACCCTAGTGGTCACTGTGAGAAAGTTAGCACCCTAGTGGGTCACGGTGAGGAAAGTTAGACACCCTAGTGGGTCATGGTGAGGAAAGTTAGACACCCTAGTGGGTCACGGTGAGGAAAGTTAGACACCCTAGTGGGTCACATTGAGGAAAGTTAGACACCCTAGTGGGTCACAGTGAGGAAAGTTAGACACCCTAGTGGGTCACATTGAGGAAAGTTAGACACACTAGTGGGTCACATTGAGGAAAGTTAGACACCCTAGTGGGTCACATTGAGGAAAGTTAGACACCCTAGTGGGTCACATTGAGGAAAGTTAGACACCCTAGTGGGTCACAGTGAGGAAAGTTAGACATCCTAGTGGGTCACAGTGAGGAAAGTTAGACACCCTAGTGGGGCACATGAGGAAAGTTAGACACCTAGTGGGTCCCCATTGAGAAAGTTAGACACCCTAGTGGGTCACAGTGAGGAAAGATAGACATCCTAGTGGGTCACAGTGAGGAAAGTTAGACACCCTAGTGGGTCACGGTGAGGAAAGTTAGACACCCTAGTGGGTCACAGTGAGGAAAGTTAGACACCCTAGTTGTTCACAGTGAGGAAAGTTAGACACCCTAGTGGGTCACAGTGAGGAAAGTTAGACACCCTAGTGGGTCACAGTGAGGAAAGTTAGACACCCTAGTGGGTCACATTGAGAAAGTTAGACCCCTAGGGGTCACCCGTGAGGAAAGTTAGACACCCTAGTGGGTCACAGTGAGGAAAGTTAGACACCCTAGTGGTCACATGAGGAAAGTTTTTAAAACCCTAGTGGGTCACAGTGAGGAAAGTTAGACACCTAGTGGGTCACAGTGATGAAAGTTAAACCCCATGGTCACGGTTTATGAAAGTTAAAGACACCCCAGGGATCAAGTGAGGAAAGTTTTGACACCCTAGTGGGGCACGGTGAGGAAAGTTAGACACACTATGGGTCACAGTGAGGAAAGTTAGACACCCTAGTGGGGCACGTGAGGAAAGTTAGACACCTAGTGGGTCACGGTGAGGAAAGTTAGACACCTAGTGGTCCAGTGAGGAAAGTTAGACACCGTAGTGGGTCACAGTGAGGGAAAAATTTAAAAACCCAGTGGTACGGTGAGGAAAATTAGACACCCATGGTCACGGTGAGAAATTTTGAACCCCCTGGGTCACGGGGAGAAAAATAGAACCCTAGGGGTCACAGTGGGAAAGTTAGACACCGTATGGGGCACAGTGAGAAAAGTTAGACACCCCGTGGGTCACGGTGAGGAAAGTTAGACACCCCCAGTGGGTCACGGGGAGGAAAATTAGACACCCTAGTGGGTACGGGAGGAAGTTAGCCCCTATGGGTCACAGTGAGGAAAGTTAGACACCCAGTGGGTCACATGGAAAAATTAGACACCCTAGTGGTCACGGGGGGAAAGTTTTGACACCCTGGTTGTTCAGGTGAGGAAAGTTAACAACCCAGTGTGCACGGGGGAGGATAGTTTGACCCCTAGTGGGGCCGGGAGGAAAAATTAACACCCTAGTGTGCAGGTGAGGGAAATTTTGACACCCCAGTGTGTCACGGTGTGGGAAAATTTTGACACCCCAGTGGTTCACATGAGGAAAGTTTGACACCCCTTGGGGCACGGGGAGGAAATTAGACACCCTAGTGGGGGCAGGTGAGGAAAGTTTGACACTTAGTGGTTAAAGTGAGGAAAAGTTAGACCCCCTATGGGGCAGGGAGGAAATTAGACACCCTAGTGGGGCACGGGGAGGAAGTTAGAACCCTAGTGGTTCCGTGAGGGAAAATTAGACACCCTTGGGTACGGTGAGGAAAGTTTTACACCCAGTGGTCACGGTGAGGAAAATTAGACCCCTGGGGTCACAGTGAGGAAAGTTAGAACCCCAGTGGGTCACAGTGAGAAAGTTAGAACCCTAGTGGGTCACAGTGAGGGAAAACTAGCACCCTAGTGGGGCACATGAGGAAATTTTACACCCTATGTGTCACGGTGAGGGAAAATTAGCACCCCTTTTGGTACGGTGAGAAAAATTTGAAACCCCAGTGGGGCACGGGGAGGAAATTAGACACCCCAGTGGGTAAAAGGAGGAAAGTTTGACACCTAGTGGGTCACATTTAGGGAAAATTAGACACCCTAGTGGGTCACGTGAGGAAAGTTGACACCCTAGTGGGTACGTGAGGAAAATTGACACCCCAGGGGCACAGTGAGGAAAGTTAACACCCCATGGGTCACAGTGGAAAAATTAAACCCCAGGGGGTCACGTGAGAAGTTAGACACCCCATGGGGCACATGAGGAAAGTTTGACCCCTATTTTCCGGGAGGAAAGTTAGACACCCTATGTGTACGGTGAGGGGTTAGACACCCATGGGTCCGGTGAGGAAAATTGACACCCCATGGGTCACGGGGAGGAAAGCTAGACACCCCAGTGGGTAAGTGAGGAAAATTAGAACCCTTGGGGCACGGGGAGGAAGTTAGAACCCCAGGGGTCACAGTGAGGGAAATTAAAACCCAAGGGTCCCAGTGGGAAAGTTAGACACCCTATGGGGACGGGGAGGAAAGTTGACCCCTTGGTCACGTGAGGAAGCTGACACCCCCGTGTCACAGTGAGGAAAGTAGAACCCCAGTTGGGGGCACGGGGGAAAGTTTGACACTATATTTTGGGCACAGTGAGGAAACTTTGCACCTATGGGTCAGGTGAGGGAAAAATTTAAAACCCCAGGGGGCCAGTGAGGAAAGTTAAACCTAGTGGGGCAATTTAGGAAAGTTGACACCCTGTGGGGCCCGGGGGAAAGTTTTAAAACCCCAGTGGGCCAGTGAGGAAAATTTGACACCCAGGGTCACATGAGGAAAATTTAAAACCCTAGTGGGGCCAGGAGGAAAGTTTGCACCCTTGGGGGCACAAGAAAAAGGTTTGACACCCCAGTGGGGCACGGTGAGGAAAGTTAGAACCCTAGTGGGTCACAGTGAGGAAAGTTAGACACCCAGGGTAAAGGGGGAAAGTTAACACCCCAGTGGGGCACAGTGGAAAGTTAGACACCCTAGTGGGTCCGTGGGAAAATAGACACCCCAGTGGGTCACGGTAGAAAGTTAACACCTAGTGGGTCACGGTGAGGAAGTTTGACACCCTAGTGGGTCACAGTGAGGAAGTTTGACACCATGGTCACAGTGAAAAAAAGTTAGACACCCCAGTGGGGTCACGGTGAGGAAAAATTTAAAACCCTAGTGGGGGCCCGGTGAGGAATTAACACCCTATGGGTCACGTTAGGGAAATAGACACCCCGTGGGTCACAGTGAGGAAGGTTGACCCCATGGTACAGTGGGAAAAATTAGAAACCCTAGTGGGTCAGGTGAGGAAATTTGACACCCTATGTTCACGGGGGAAAGTTTAGACAACCTATGTTCACGGTAGGTAGTTAACACCCATGGGTCACGGTGAGGGAAATTAAAACCCGGTTCACGTGAGGAAAATTTAGACACCCTAGTGGTCACGGTGTGGAAATTTGCACCCTGTGGTTTTAAGTGAGGAAAGTTAGACACCCTAGGGGGCACGGTGGGAGGAAAGTTAGACACCCCGTGGGGGACGGTAAAAGTTAGACACCCATGGGTCCATAGGAAATTAGACCCCCTGGTTCACGGTGAGGAAAATTGACACCCTGTGTGTCACAATAGGGAAAAAAACACCCCAGTGTTCCCAAAGAGGGAAAATTAAAAACCCAGGGGTCACGGTGAGGAAAGTTGACCCCTAGGGTCACGGGGAGGAAATTTTGACACCCTGTGGTACGGTGAGGAAATTAGACACCTATGGGGACAGTAGGAAAGTTTGACACCCTATGGGTCACTGAGGAAAATTAGAACCCTAGTGGGTCACGGGAGGAAAAAATTTGACACCCTATGGGTCACGGTGAGGAAAATTAGAACCCCATGGGCACGGGGAGGAAAGTTAGACACCCTAGTGGGTCACGGTGAGGAAAAATTTGACACCCAGTGGGGCAAGTGAGGAAAGTTAGACCCCTAGGTGTACAGTGAAAAGTTAGACCCCTAGTGGGTCACGTGAGGAAAGTTGACAAAACCCCATGGGGCACAGTGAGGGGAAAATTAACAAAAATATGGGCACAGTGAGGAAAGTTTAAAACCCTATGGTCACAGTGAGGAAAAACAGACACCCCAGTGGGGCAAGTGAGGAAAAATTTGACACCCTAGTGTGTCACGGTGAGGGAAAATTAACCCCTAGTGAGTCACGGTGAGGAAAGTTAAACCCTAGGGGTCCGGTGAGGGGAAATTAGAACCCCCGTGGGTCACAGGAGGAAAGTTAACACCCCAGTGGGCACATTGAGGAATAGACACCCTTGGGGCCGGGGAGGAAATTAGACAACCCCAGGGGTCCAGGAGAAAAATTAACACCCTAGTGGGACGGAGAAGTTAACACCCTATGGGACACGGGGAGGAAAGTTAGACACCCTGGGGTCACAGTGAAAAAGAGACACCCTAGGGGTACAGTAAAAAAAAGACACCCTAGTGGGCCAGTGAGGAAAGTTAAACCCAAATGGGCACAGTGGGAAAGTTAGAAACCCTAGTGTGTCCGGTGAGGAAAGTTTGACCCCTGGGGTGTCACGGTGAGGAAAGTTAGACACCCATGGTCAGGGAGAAAATTAAACCCTATGGGTTTCCCGTGAAAAGCTAAATTTTGGGGCACAGTGAGGAAAGTTTTGACACCCCATGGGTCCGGTGAGGAAAGTAGACCCCTAGTGGGTCACATGGGAAAATTTGACACCATATTGCGTCACATGAGGAAAGTTAGACCCCTATGGGGCACGGTGAGGGGAAAATTAGACACCCCAGTGGCAATGAGA
Organism: Cherax quadricarinatus; assembly: GCF_026875155.1. Taxonomy (NCBI): domain Eukaryota; kingdom Metazoa; phylum Arthropoda; class Malacostraca; order Decapoda; family Parastacidae; genus Cherax; species Cherax quadricarinatus. The sequence continues at coordinate 7,645 of NW_026467745.1, forward strand.
AAAGTTAGCACCCTATTGGTACAGTGAGAAAAATTTGACCCCTAGTGGGGCACAGTGAGGGAAAATTAGACCCCAAGGGGGCACGGGAGGAAGTTAGAAAAACCCAGTGGTTTACGGTGGGAAAATTAGAACCCCAGTGGGTCACAGTAGGAAAATTAGACACCCTATGGGGCACGGTGAGGAAAGTTAGAAACCCTTGGGTCCGGGGAGGAAAGTTAGACAACCCCCAGTGGGGCACTTTAGGGAAAATTTTAAACCCAGGGGTCCGGGAGGAAAGTGAACCCTTGGGGCACGGTGAGGAAAGTTAGACCCCAGGGGTCAGGTGAGAAAGTTAAAACCCTAGTGGTCACATGAGAAAGTTGACAAACCTAGGGGTCACAGTGAGGAAATTTGACACCCCCAGTGTGTCACGGGGAGGAAAATTGACACCCTAGAGGGTCACGGGGAGGAAAATTTTGACTCCCCAGGGGTCACGGTGAGGAAAGTTAGACACCCTGGGGGGTCACGGGGAGGGAAAGTAGACACCCAAGGGGTCCGGTGAGGGAAATTAGACCCTAGTGGGTCACGGGAGGAAAGTTAAACCCTAGTGGGGCACGGTGGGAAAAGTTAACACCTAGTGGGTCACGCTAGGAAAGTTTGGGGCCAAGTGTGTCACGTGAGGAAAGTAAGACACCCCAGTGGGGACATTGGGGGAAAGTTAACACCCTATGGGGCACTTGGGAAAGTTAACACCCTAGTGGGTCACATTAGAAAGTTAGACACCCTAGTGGGTCAGAGTGAGGAAAGTTAACACCCCAGTGGGTCTATTGAGGAAAGTTAACACCCTAGTGGGCACTTGAGGGAAAATTAGACACCTTTGTGGGTCACTTTTAGGAAATTAGACACCCCAAAAGGGGCACTTAGGGAAAAATTAGCACCCTAGTGGGGCACATTGAGGGGAATTAGAAACCCCAGGGGTCACATTGAGGGAAATTTTGACACCCTAGGGGGTTTCATGGGAAAGTTTGACACCCTAGTGGGTCACAGTGAGGGTGTTTTTAAAACCCTAGTGATTTACGGTGAGGAAAGTTAAACCCCAGTGGGGCAAGTGAGGAAAGTTTGACACCCTTTGTGTCACGGTGAGGGAAAAATTTAAAACCCTAAAGGGGCCGGTGAGGAAGTTAGCACCCATGGGTCACGGAGGGAAAATTTGACACCCTAGTGGGTCATGGTGAAGAAAGTGAACCCTATGGGGCACGTGAGGGAAAATTAGACCCCTAGTGGGGCACGGTAGGAAAGTTTTTGACACCCAGTGGGCACGGTGAGGAAAGTTGACACCCTATCGCACGTGAGGAAAGTTAGACACCCCATGTCTCACGGTGAGGAAATTAGAAAACCCCAGTGGGTTTTACGGGAGGAAAATTAGAAACCCCATGGGTTACAGTGAGGAAAGTTTGACACCCCTATTTCGCACGTGAGGAAAGTTAAACCCTAGTGGGGCAACGGTGAGGAAAGTTTAAAACCCCCAGTGGGTACAGTGGGAAAAAAATTTGACACCTATTGGGTCACAGTGAAAAATTAGACACCCAGTGGGTCACGTGAGGAAAGTTAGACACCTAGGGGTCACGTAGGAAAGTTAGACACCCTAGGGGGTGACGGTGGGGAAAGTTGACACCCTATGGGGCACATGAGGAAAGTTAGACACCCTGGGGTCACGTGAGGAAGTTTAAAAACCCTAGGGGGGTCCGGGGGAGGGAAAATTAAACCCTAGTGGGTCACGGTGGGAAAGTTTTGACACCTAGTGGTCCCGGTGGGAAAATTAGACACCCTAGGTTTTTCACGTGAGGAAGTTTTAACACCCTAGTGGGTACAGTGAGGAAAGTTAGACACCCCCAGGTTTCACGTGAGGAAAGTTAGACACCCCAAGGGGGCACGGTGAGGAAAATTTGACCCCAGTGGGGCAGGGGGAGGAAAGTTAGACAACCTAGTGGGTCACGTGAAAAAGTTAGACACCCATGGGGCACGGAAAAAGTTAGACACCCTATGGGGGCACGGGGAGGAAAGTTGACACCCTAGTGGGGCGGTAGGAAAATTAGGCACCCTAGGGGGCACGGTGAGGAAAAATTAAAACCCTAGTGGGGCACCCGAAAAAGTTTGCACCCTAGTTTTCCGTGAGGAAAGTAAGACACCCTAGTGGGTCAATTGAGGAAAGTTTGAAAACCCAAGTGGGCACATTGAGGAAAGTTTAAAACCCTATGGGTCACATTGAGGAAAGTTTGACACCAAATGGGGGCAGATAGGAAAGTTAGACACCCTAGGGGTCTTTGAGGATGTTAGAACCCTATGGGGCACATTGGGGGAAAGTTAGACACCTTAGGGGGCAATTGAGGAAAGTTAACCCCCATGGGGCACATTTAGGGAAAGTTAGACACCCTAGTGGGCACATGAGGAAAGTTTTGACACCCAGTGGGTCACAGTGAGGAATGTTAGACACCCTAGGAGTCACGGTGAGGAAAATTAGACACCGTGGGAAAAGTGAGGAAAGTTAGACACCCTTGTGTCACGGTGAGGAAAGTTGACACCCCAGGGGGCACGGTGAGGAAAATTTGACACCCCCGTGGGGCACGGTGAGGAAAATTTTAAAACCCTAGTGGGGCACGGGGAGGAAAATTAAAACCCCTAGTGGGGCATGGGGAGGAAAATTTTAAACCCTAGTGGGTCACGGTGAGGGAAAATTAGACACCCAGTGGGTCACGGGGAGGAAAGTAGGGCACCCTGGGGTCACGCGAGGAAAGTTAACACCCTTGTGCACGGTGAGAAAATTTAGACACCCCTTTTGGGCACGGTGAGTAAGTTAGCACCCTAGTGTTTCACATTGAGGAAAGTTAGACACCCCAGTGGGGAACATTTGGGGAAAAATTAGACACCCCAGTGGGGGGACATTGAGGAAAATAGACACCCCAGGGGTCACAGGGGAGGAAAGTTAGACACCCCATGGGTCACATTTTAGGGAAAAATTTGACACACTTTTGGGGGACATTTAGGAAAGTTTGACACCCTTGGGTCCAAATTAGGAAAATGAAAACCCTGAGGTCACATTGGGAAAGTTAGACACCCTATTGGTCCAGTGAGGAAAGTTAGAATCCGGGGTACAGTGAGGAAGTTAGCACCCCTAGGTCACATGAGGAAATTTGACACCATGGGGCACATTGAGGGAAAATTTGACACCCCTTGGGTCACAGTGAGGAAAGTAAAATCCCATGGGGGACGTGAGGAAATTAGAACCCCAGTGGTCACGGGGAGGGAAAATTTTGACACCCTATGGGGGCAAAGTGAGAAAGTTTAAAACCCTAGGTTTAATGAGGGGAAAATTAACACCCTAGTGGGTCACAGTGAGGGAAATTGACACCCTATGGGTCCATGAGGAAAGTTAGACCCCCGTGGGTCACATTGAGAAATTAGACACTCATGGTCACGTGAGGAAAATTGACCCCGTGGGGCACAGTGAGGAAAGTTAGAACCCCCAGTGGGACCATGAGGGAAGTTTTGACACCCTGTGGTCACGTAGAAGTTAACACCCAGTGGGGCACGGGGGGGAAATTTTAAAACCCCAGTGGATCACAGTGAGAAAGTAGACCCCTAGTGGGTCACGGTGAGGAAAGTTAGACACCCTAGTGGGTCACAGTGAGGAAAAATTAGACACCTTAGTGGTCACATTGAGGAAAGTTTAGACACCCTAGTGGGTCACGGTGAGGAAAGTTAGACACCCTAGTGGGTCACAGTGAGGAAAGTTAGACACCCTAGTGGGTCACAGTGAGGAAAGTTAGACACCCCAAATGGGTCACAGTGAGAAAAAAATTAACACCCTAGTGGTCACAGTGAGGAAAGTTAACACCCTAGTGGTCACAGTGAGGGAAAGTTAGACACCCTAGTGGTCACGGTGAGGAAAGTTAGACAAACCCTAGTGTGTCACGGTGAGAAAGTTAGACACCCTAGTTGGGGCACGTGATGGAAAGTTAGACACCCTAGTGGGTCACGGTGAGGAAAGCTAGACACCCTATTGGTCACAGTGAGGAAAGTTAGCACCCTAGTGGTCACGGTGAGGAAAGTTAGACACCCTAGTGGGTCACAGTGAGGAAAGTTAGACACCCTAGTGTCACAGTGAGGAAAGTTAGACACCCTAGTGGGTCACGGTGAGGAAAGTTAGACACCCTAGTGGGTCACGGTGAGGAAAGCTAGACACCCTAGTGGGTCACAGTGAGGAAAGTTAGACACCCTAGTGGGTCACGGTGAGGAAAGTTAGACACTATATTGGGTCACAGTGAGGAAAGTTAGACACCCTAGTGGGACACGGTGAGGAAAGTTAGACACCCTAGTGGGTCACAGAGAGAAAAGTTAGACACCCTAGTGGGTCACAGTGAGAAAAATTAGACACCCTAGTGGGTCACAGTGAGGAAAGTTAGACACCCTAGTGGGTCACGGTGAGGAAAGTTTAACACCCTAGTGTGTCACGGTGAGGAAAGTTAGACACCCAGTGGTCACAGGAGAAAGTTAGACACCCTAGTGGGTCACGGTGAGGAAAGTTAGACACCCTAGTGGGTCACGGTGAGGAAAGTTAGACACCCTAGTGGATCACAGAGAGGAAAGTTAAACACCCTAGTGGGTCACGGTGAGGAAAGTTAGACTCCCTAGTGGGTCACGGTGAGGAAAGCTAAACACCCTAGTGGGTCACGGTGAGGAAAGTTAGACACCCTAGTGGGTCACGGTGAGGAAAGTTAGACACCCTAGTGGGTCACAGTGAGGAAAGTTAGACACCCTAGTGTGTCACGGTGAGGAAAGTTAGACACCCTAGTGGGTCACAGTGAGGAAAATTAGACACCCTAGTGTGTCACGGTGAGGAAAGTTAGGCACCCTAGTGGGTCACGGTGAGGAAAGTTAGACACTCTAGTGGGTCACGCTGAGGAAAGTTAGACACCCTAGTGTTCACGGTTTAGGAAAGTTAGACACCCTAGTGTGTCACGGTGAGGAAAGTAAGACACCCTAGTGGGTCACATTGAGGAAAGTTAGACACCCTAGTGGGTCACATTGAGGAAAGTTAGACACCCTAGTGGGTCACATTTAGGAAAGTTTTGTCACCCTAGGGTCAGAGTGAGGAAAGTTAGACACCCTAGTGGGTCACATTGAGGAAAGTTAGACACCCTAGTGGGTCACATTGAGGAAAGTTAGACACCTTAGTGGGTCACATTGAGGAAAGTTAGACACCCTAGTGGGTCACATTGAGGAAAGTTAGACACCCTAGTGGGTCACATTGAGGAAAGTGACACCTATTGGGTCACAATTTAGGAAAGTTAGACACCCTAGTGGGTTACATTGAGGAAAGTTAGACACCCTAGTGGGTCACAGTGATTAATATTAGACACCCTAGTGAGTCACGGTGAGGAAAGTTAGACACCCTAGTGGGTCACAGTGAGGAAAGTTAGACACCCTAGTGGGTCACGGTGAGGAAAGTTAGACACCCTAGTGGGTCACGGTGAGGAAAGTTAGACACCCTAGTGGGTCACGGTGAGGAAAGTTAGGCACCCTAGTGGGTCACGGTGAGGAAAGTTAGACACCCTAGTGAGTCACGCTGAGGAAAGTTAGACACCCTAGTGTGTAACGGTGAGGAAAGTTAGACACCCTAGTGTGTCACGGTGAGGAAAGTTAGACACCCTAGTGGGTCACATTGAGGAAAGTTAGACACCCTAGTGGGTAACATTGAGGAAAGTTAGACACCCTAGTGGGTCACATTGAGGAAAGTTAGACACCCTAGTGGGTCACGGTGAGGAAAGTTAGACACCCTAGTGGTTCACAGTGAGGAAAGTTAGACACCCTAGTGGGTCACGGTGAGGAAAGTTAGGCACCCTAGTGGGTCACAGTGAGGAAAGTTAGACACCCTAGTGGGTCACAGTGGGGAAAGTTAGACACCCTAGTGGGTCACAGTGAGGAAAGTTAGACACCCTAGTGGGTCACAGTGAGAAAAGTTAGACACCCTAGTGGGTCACATTGAGGAAAGTTAGACACCCTAGTGGGTCACATTGAGGAAAGTTAGACACCCTAGTGGGTCACAGTGAGGAAAGTTAGAAATCCTAGTGGGTCACAGTGAGGAAAGTTAGACACCCTAGTGGGTCACGGTGAGGAAAGTTAGACACCCTAGTGGGTCCAGTGAGGAAAGTTAGACACCCTAGTGGGTCACAGTGAGGAAAGTTAGACACCCTAGTGGGTCACAGTGAGGAAAGTTAGACACCCTAGTGGGTCACAGTGAGAAAAGTTAGACACCCTAGTGGGGCAACATTGAGGAAATTTTGACACCCTAGTGGGTCACAGTGAGGAAAGTTAGACACCCTAGTGGGTCACAGTGAGGAAAGTTAGACACCCTAGTGGGTCACATTGAGGAAAGTTAGACACCCTAGTGGGTCACATTGAGGAAAGTTAGACACCCTAGTGGGTCACAGTGAGGAAAGTTAGACACCCTAGTGGGTCCCCAGTGATGAAAGTTAGACACCCTAGTGGGTTTACGGTGAGGAAAGTTAGACACCCTAGTGGGTCACAGTGAGGAAAGTTAGACACCCTAGTGGGTCACGGTGAGGAAAGTTAGACACCCTAGTGGGTCACAGTGAGGAAAGTTAGACACCCTAGTGGGTCACAGTGAGGAAAGTTAGACACCCTAGTGGGTCACGGTGAGGAAAGTTAGACACCCTAGTGGGTCACAGTGAGGAAAGTTAGACACCCTATGGGTCCCCAGTGAGGAAAGTTAGACCCCCCTAGTGGGTCACAGTGAGAAAATTAGACACCCTAGTAGTCACGGTGAGGGAAAATTAGACACCCTAGTGGGTCACGGTGAGGAAAGTTAGACACCCTAGTGGGTCACGGTGAGGAAAGTTAGACACCCTAGTGGGTCACAGTGAGGAAAGTTAGACACCCTAGTGGGTCACAGTGAGAAAAGTTAGACACCCTAGTGGGTCACGGTGAGGAAAGTTAGACACCCTAGTGTGTCACGGTGAGGAAAGTTAGACACCCTAGTGTGTCACGGTGAGGAAAGTTAGACACCCTAGTGGGTCACGGTGAGGAAAGTTAGACACCCTAGTGTGTCACGGTGAGGAAAGTTAGACACCCTAGTGTGTCACGGTGTGGAAAGTTAGACACCCTAGTGGTTCACAGTGAGGGAAAATTAGACACCCTAGTGGTCACGGTGAGGAAAGTTAGACACCCTAGTGGGGTCACGGTGAGGGAAAATTAGACACCCTGTGGTTCACAGTGAGGGAAAGTTAGACACCCTAGTGGGTCACGGTGAGGAAAGTTAGACACCCTAGTGGGTCACGGTGAGGAAAGTTAGACACCCTAGTGGTTCACAGTGAGGAAAGTTAGACACCCTAGTGGGTCACGGTGAGGAAAGTTAGAAACCCTAGTGGGTCACGGTGAGGAAAGTTAGACTCCCTAGTGGGTCACGGTGAGGAAAGTTAGACACCCTAGTGTGTCACGGTGAGGAAAGTTAGACACCCTAGTGGTTCACAGTGAGGAAAGTTAGACACCCAGTTTTTCACGGTGAGGAAAGTTAAAACACCCTAGTGGGTCCACAGTGAGGAAAGTTAGACACCCTAGTGGGTCACAGTGAGGGAAAGTTAGACACCCTAGTGTGTCACAGTGAGGGAAAGTTAGACACCCTATGGGTCACGGTGAGGAAAGTTAGACACCCTAGTGGGTCACAGTGAGGAAAGTTAGACACCCTAGTGGTCACAGTGAGGAAAGTTAGACAACCTAGTGGGTCACAGTGAGGAAAGTTAGACAACCTAGTGGGTCACAGTGAGGAAAGTTAGACAACCTAGTGGGTCACATTGAGGAAAGTTAGACAACCTAGTGGGTCACAGTGGGGGAAAGTTAGACAACCTAGTGGGTCACAGTGAGGAAAGTTAGACAACCTAGTGGGTCACAGTGAGGAAAGTTAGACAACCTAGTGGTCATGGGAATTTTATAGAGCATTATTTATTCTGTAAAAGTATTAAAGAAGCAGAATAACTTCAGCAAAGTCTTCTCCACACTGTTCTACTTCTTACCTTCCTCTCCCTCGTTCATCACCTCTCCTCCTCTTTCTTCTTTTCTTCTTCCTCATTTTCACCCTCATCCCTTCACCTTCCCATCCTCCCAGCCACATATAATTGATATAATAATTGCCAATATTTCTCAGCGAGTGCAAGATTATATAGCAAGATTATGTACAGTATGTTACTGATAAGACACACGGCAACACTCAGGTATGTTACTGATAAGACACACATGCAACACTCAGGTTTGTTACGATAAGACACACATGCAACACTCAGGTATGTTACTGATAAGACACACATGCAACACTCAGGTATGTTACTGATAAGACACAAATGCAACACTCAGGTATGTTACTGATAAGACACACGTGCAACACTCAGGTATGTTACTGATAAGACACACGTGCAACACTCAGGTATGTTACTGATAAGACACACATGCAACACTCAGGTATGTTACTGATAAGACACACGTGCAACACTCAGGTATGTTACTGATAAGACACACGTGCAACACTCAGGTATGTTACTGATAAGACACACATGCAACACTCAGGTATGTTACTGATAAGACACACGTGCAACACTCAGGTATGTTACTGATAAGACACACGTGCAACACTCAGGTATGTTACTGATAAGACACACGTGCAACACTGAGGTATGTTACTGATAAGACACACATGCAACACTCAGGTATGTTACTGATAACACACACATGTAACACTCAGGTATGTTACTGATAAGACAAACATGCAACACTCAGGTATGTTACTGATAAGACACACGTGCAACACTGAGGTATGTTACTGATAAGACACACATGCAACACTCAGGTATGTTACTGATAAGACACACGTGCAACACTGAGGTATGTTACTGATAAGACACACGTGCAACACTCAGGTATGTTACTGATAAGACACACGTGCAACACTCAGGTATGTTACTGATAAGACACACGTGCAACACTCAGGTATGTTACTGATAAGACACACGTGCAACACTCAGGTATGTTACTGATAAGACACACGTGCAACACTCAGGTATGTTACTGATAAGACACACGTGCAACACTCAGGTATGTTACTGATAAGACACACGTGCAACACTCAGGTATGTTACTGATAAGACACACGTGCAACACTCAGGTATGTTACTGATAAGACACACGTGCAACACTCAGGTATGTTACTGATAAGACAAACATGCAACACTCAGGTATGTTACTGATAAGACAAACATGCAACACTCAGGTATGTTACTGATAAGACACACGTGCAACACTCAGGTATGTTACTGATAAGACAAACATGCAACACTCAGGTATGTTACTGATAAGACACACATGCAACACTCAGGTATGTTACTGATAAGACAAACATGCAACACTCAGGTACGTTACTGATAAGACACATGCAACACTCAGGTATGTTACTGATAAGACACACGTGCAACACTCAGGTATGTTACTGATAAGACACACATGCAACACTCAGGTATGTTTATCATGTGGGAGTTCGACACGTGGACTAGGTAAAGAAATACTCACGTAGGCTGGTAGTACGTATAATTACAGATAATGTGGAGTGCGCCCTTACAGCCGTACCTATCTCTCTGCTCTCTTAACACTGACTGACTGGCCGCCCACAGTACCCATGTGAGGGGGTCTTTGAATAATGCCAGGTCAGCGCAATATGAGTTCAGATAATGACTCAGGCAGAGACGGTTGGTCGTTGAGTCAACGGTACACTGGTTACTGGTAACTGGTTACTACTACTGAGAGCTCGGCGACGCTAACGTATGTCGTCCCGACATACAACTAATACAAACTAGAGATGGCAGGTATACGGCTTGGGCTGATTCTATACAATGTCAAAGTACACAACAATTAAACATTATAACATACATAAGTAGAACATTGGAATGGAAGCTTACGTAACTGAAACTGTAATGCAATACAAGGTATAATATAGCACAACTTAAAACTCAACAAATGAACATCGAACTCAACGTTGAGATTACAAGTGATAAAAAAAAATTTTGATCGATCGATCTGTATTCATATGATCTACGGATTACGGAGGAAGGATTATTTACAAGGAGAGAGTGTTTAAAGAAAGGCAGATTCGGTGCACCAAATCTGACTGTTAACTCTCAGAAGGCGGTGAGAACATTGTATACACATAAAAAATTTCTTGAATACTGATATGTTGATACTGTAATTATTCAATCTTACAGAGTTATTTACATTCTAACCCCACTATGCTAGGGTGAGCTTGACAGATGCAGAATGGGTGTCATCTCTGGGAGGATCAAACTCTGTTGCATTGGCTAACTCATGCGTATTTGAGGCAAATCTTGATTGGAAGTTACAATTATACTTGAGGATTCTCAATGCTGTTCGTGTTCGTAGGAATAACGACTATTAGGTTGTTAGGCTGACGAGTATCAGAGGAAGAGAGTACAGGACAGGAGATTGTCAGAGTCGTCACATTGTCTGGGTTGGACACATCATTATCATTCACATACTAACTTCATGATCTAAATGCGATTCTTTACGTGACCAGTACTAATCTCTCTAACCTTATTACTCTATTTACAGTAATTGTTCAACTTTCGATAAGGAACCAACATACTTTTGATTCAGCTTTGGCATTTGCAGACGGTTTGTTAAAGGTAATCAGCATAAACCTCGAATCCTACTTTGATTGTGGATAGGCTTTTGCTCGAGGGTTTGCGTCTTGGTAATTTCAGCTGTATATTTATGAAGTGTTTCACGGAATCGTCTAAAAACGCTTTGAGCTTAGGCTGGTTCGAGTTGCTTTGAAATCATCTGCGGTTGTAATTTGGTTTCGGATTAAGAATATAACAACTCATAAGGGAAACGTTTATCTACTACGTACCAATGCTAATGTGGAGTGTCACCTATAGAACATTGTAAGCAGAATTCATTGCACACTGCACTTCATGTATAACTTCATCCCAAGTTTCTCGTTGGGATTGATAGTGGCTCTAAAAGACATCAAGTACTTTTCTTATTGGTTCGTTCCGCTAACCCATGCTGGCTGGAGTGATGAGGAACAATGGTGGATTTAGAGATTTGGACATGGTGCACAAATTTTCAAGAATTTCATTACAGAATTCACCTCCTTATCTGTTATAGGGATTAGAGGTGGTAATGCCTGCAGATAATGCGTTCTTTATATGCTTTAGCTACTGTCCCGGCTGTCTTATCTGCAATAGGAACTAACTCACAATATTTTTTGAAATGGTCTACCATAACACACAGATGTTTGTTACCTTGGAGGGAACATTGGAAATTAGTTAACAAATCTAGCGCAACTCTTTCCCACGGTTCGCTAGTAGTTGGATATACTTGGATTGGATTAGGACCATTAGCATTGCCTTTATGTTGCATGCAGACACTACATTTCTTAACATACTCAGAAATATCAGTTGCCATACGAGGCCAAAAGTATTTCAATCTGGCTTGTTTTACTGAACGATCCATAACCAGGGTGTGCAACACCTGGTACATCGTGAACTAGCTGTAAGGCTACATTCACTAGTGACTGTGGAATTACTAACTGGTATACTCTCTGCTAGGAGTACCCAACTCGGCTGTTCGATACAGTAATTCTTGGTTCATGACAAAGTCACTGATGGGTGCTGGTGGCTTCACAGTCAGAATAAGATCTTCCTGGAGCAGGAATCGAATCCACACCCAGACCACATGGGATCCGTTCGTTGGCATTCTTTACATCTTCAGCACTAAATGGAGGGTCTGCAGTTACTATACTAACATGTCGCGATAAGGCATCTGGGGACTACATTTGACTTGCCGGGAAAATGCTAAAAGGGTGGGGTTTGAACTCTTGGATAGTCAAGGTCCATTGGCTAACCTTCCAGTAGGTTGTTTGTTCTGGAAAAAAAGGGTATCAGTGGAGCAGGGTCTGTCAAGACTGAACAGAGTACTGATAAATAATGTCTCGGAAGTGCTTTAAAGACCATACTATTGCTAAAGCTTCTTCCCTCAGTTACTGTATAATTACGTTCAGCCTTCGTAAGGACTCGGCTAGCAAATGCAACTGCGTTGTACTTGCCATCGGTCTCTGAGCTAGTACGGCACCATGCCAATTGAACTAGCATAGTTGTCAATAAAAGGGCTTAGAAAAATCTGGAAATTTCAAAATTGGAGCAGATGTTACTTTTTTTTTAAAGGGGTTTGGAATGCTCTTCTGACGGAAGGTCCAAACAAAAGGAGCATTTTCTTAAGCAACTCAGTTAGAGGAGACAGCTATGGAAGAAAAATTCCCAATGAAAGATCTATAAAAACCTGCTAAGCCCACAAAGGATCTTACGGCATCAGCAGTTTTGGGAGTTGGAAAAATTTTAGTACTGCAGTTACTTTTACTTTGGTCAGTCGTAACCCCTCTAGGGGTGACTACTGACCAAAAACTTAATTTCTGATCTGAAAAATGACATTTAGACAGTTTGATCTTTAAATTGGCTTCTTCAAGCTTACCAAGTACTACATCAAGTCTGTTCAAAATGTGTAAACCACGCTTTAGACATGACGATTACGTCATCTAAGTTCACCATAAGTTTCATTACCTATGAGACCTCTAAAGATATTAGTCATGAGCCTTGAGAACGTGATAGGGGAAAGATCGTAATCCAAACGCCATACGGAGGAAGTGATAATGACCTGTAGGAGTGGAGAATGCAGTTAGCTCTTGGCTGCTCTGTGAAGAGGGACTTGCCAAAACCCTTGTAACAAATCTAGGGGTTTAAAAGACTTTGTTATCTCCGATATTACGTAAAAGATCACCCCAGTACAGGGAGTGGAAAGCGATCTGGAATGGTTTTCGCGTTTTAAATTCCCAAAGTCAATCCACTGGCGCCAAGTACCATCCTTCTTAGGTTTTCTAGTATCAAGGGTGCATTCCAAGGGAATTGCTAGGTGCAATAACTCCATCATCAAAGCATTTGATTGATCAATTCTTCTGCGACAGCAACTTGTGAATGAGGCATTCTGTACGCAGGTATGTAGATAGGTCTAGTACCAGGTTCAAGTGGAATACGATGGGACAATAAGTTCGTTTATACCCATCTTCTCACCGGGTAAAGCAATGGCTTTAGGGACGTTTGTTCAACAGAGTCAACAAACGCTTGACTTCCTCTGGGAAGTCAGTGGGAGCAAAGTCTTTCTCCTCAACTGGTGGAACAGATTGATCCAGTGAAGTGGATGAGGTCTCCCCCCGGCAGAAATAGAAACCGACCCACTGTCAGGTGACAACTCATCCTCTACCTGAACAGGAAAAGGATAGTGAACAAGGTCAAAAAGATTGGTATTTGCCCTGAGGCGAACACTGGGACCAGAAGTTTTGGGCCCAGGAAAAAAATGGATCTTACTATCTCTTTACAACATGTAAGGATGGTTCAACAAATAGACCTTTTACTTTGCAGGAATCACTGTCAACTAGGACGTATCACCATCTGGAACACTAGGAACAACTACAGACACTCTAGTGAGAGCACTAGCCGCAACAGAGACGTCTTTCTGCAGACGGCATGTGACATCAAAAAGAATGGCATTACTAGTTTCACGTAATCGTTTTCTACAAGGCGTCCCCTGTGGAGAAACTACTACTCGAACTAGCAGTCATTGCAGGGATGGTTGTGCACTCAAGGCAATCTGGGTGTCCTCGGACACTTGAGACATCGGACTATCCTGCAAATCTGAAGGTATAGGTGGAACACTGATGGGAGTGACAGAATACCAGTGCCTGACCGCTTGGGTACGCTACTGGAGAATGCGTTTAGCTTGGGAAGGACTTAATCCGTACTTTATACTCTGCAGCAGTATAAAAAGATTTCTGAATCCAAGCTGGTAACCCCAGAATGGAACGATCAAGTCGTCCCAAATTTTGGGGATGCCCTCGATAAGGTCGAGCACAATGCGTAAGTCTCGCAAAGGAAGCAAAAGCCCAGTAGAAGGTCACCAGGAAAGTAATCTGGCGACAACAAGGAAGGAAGCAGTGAAGTCTTCTACCTTGGATAGAAAAGGTTTTGGGGGAAATCCGACCTCGGACACGCAGTTGAGAACCAGCTACTCCACTAAGGGAGGACACTGAGTCGGTTCTAAAGAGAAGGACATGTCGTAACTTCTTATCCTTAAACAAACTAGACCTAATAATATTGACTTGCGCACCAGAGTCCATGAACAAATGAACGGGGGCTTATAAACAGATGCTTTCACAAAAAGGGCCCTGGAAATTTTTTAGCGAGTGCAAATTATATTGCAAGAAAAATGGGACAGTATGGTAAATGATAAGGGCAAACATGCAACACTCAGGTATGTTACTGATAAGACAAACATGCAACACTCAGGAAAAATTTCGATAAGCACACTGCAACACTAGGGAAAGTTACTGGGTCAACACACGTGCAACACTCAGGAAAGTTTTCTGTAAGAAAACACGTGCCCAAAACTCAGGTATTTTACTGATAAACCACGTGCAACACTCCCGGTATGTTTTCTTATAAGACACAAAGTGCAACACTCAGGTTGTTACTGATAAGACAAAACATGCCAAAACTTTAGGTTGTTACTGATAAGACACACGTCAACACTCAGGTATTTTTCTGGGTAAGACAAACGTTCAACACTCAGGTATGTTACTGATAAGACACACGTGCAAAAACTCAGGTTGTTTCTGATAAAACACCGTGGGAACACTCAGGTATGGTTTCGTTAAAAACCAAAACGTGCAACACTACGTATGTTTTTGATAAGGGCACACGTGGGAACACTCAGGTATGTTATTTATAAAACCAAAACTTTCAAAAACTCAGGGAGGTTTCTATAAACACAAAGTGCAACACTAGGTAGTTAAGATAAGAACCCCCAAAGGGAAACATAAGGGATTTTACTGATAAAAAACCCCAGGTGCAAACCCCGGTTGTTTTCTGTAAGAACACGTGCAACACTCAGGTATGTTTTCTGATAAAACAACCCCGTGCAACACTCAGGATGTTACTGATAAGCACACGTGCAAAAACTCAGGTATGTTTTCTGATAAAAACAAAACTTTCAAAAACTCAGGTATGTTTTCTGATAAGACACAGTTCAACATAGGTTTTGTTATGATTTAAAACACACGTGCAACACCAGGAAAGTTACGATAAGAAAACGGCAACACTCAGGTATGTTACTGATAAAACAAAACTGCAAAACTCAGGTATGTTATGATAAGACACAAAGTGCAACACTCAGGTTTTTTACTGATAAAACACGTGAACACTCAGGGATGTTATGATAAGAAAACACGGGCAACAAATCAGGTATGTTACCCGAAAAAGACACCCGTGCAAACTCAGGTTGTTACTTGGAAAAAAGACAAAACTGCAACACTCGGTTTTGTTTCTGATAAGACACACGTGCAAAAACTCAGGTTAAGTTTTCTGTTTAAAACACCGTGCAAAAACTCAGGTATGTTTCTGATAAGAAAAACGTGGGAACACTCAGGTATGTTACTGATAAAACACACGTGCAACCCCTCAGGGGATGGGTTTCTGATAAACAACACATGCAACATCAGGGATGTTACTGTAAACACACGTGCAACCACTCAGGTATTTACGATAAGACACACGTGCAACACTCAGGTATGTTACTGATAAAAACACACGTTTCAACACTCAGGTAAAGTTGGGTAAAAAAACACACTGCAACACTAAAGGGATGGTTTCTTATAAGACACACGTGCAAAATTTATATGTTACTGGGTTTAAAACACACGTGCAAAACTCCCGGGGATGTTACTGAAAACACACGTGCAACAATCCCGTAATGGTTTTGATAAGACAACGTGCAACACCCCGGTATGTTTTCTGAAAGACACACGTGCAACATCAGGGAGTTAAATGATAAGCCCCACGTGCAAAAACTCAGGTATTTATGATAAAAACACACGTGCAAAAACTAGGAAAGTTATGATAAGGAAAAAACCCCGTGGGAAAAAATTTAGGTATGTTACGATAAGACACACGGCAACCCCTCAGGTATGTTACTGATAAGACACACGTTTCAACACTCAGGGATGTTTCGAAAGACACACATGCAAACACTCCCGGTATGTTACTGATAAGACAAAACGTGCAAACACTCAGGTAGGGTTTCTGATAAGAAACAAAGTCAACAAATCAGGTATGGGTTTCTGATAAACACAAATGCCAAAACTCAGGTATGTTACTGATAAGACAACGTGCAACACTCAGGTATGTTACTGAAAGACCACGTGGGAAAACTCAGGTATGGGTTTCTGAAAAAGAAAACACATGCAAAAAACTCGGTAAAGTTACTGAAAAAGACAAAACCCTCAAAAAATCACTATGTTCTGATAAGACCCCACCCTGCAAAAACTCGGTTGTTTTCGATAAACACACGTGCAAAAACTTTAGGTTTTTTATGATAAGACACAATGCAACAAATCAGGGATGTTACTGAAAAGACAACGTGCAAAAACTCAGGAAAGTTACTGATAAGACACACATTCAAAAACTCAGGAAAGGGTTAAATGAAAAGACACACATGCAAAATCAGGTATGTTATTTATAAGACACACAGCAACACTAAGGGGATGTTTTCTGATAAACACACCGTGCAACACTCAGGTAAAGTTAAAAAGAAAACACAAGTGCAAAATTTAGGTAAAGTTTTCTGATTTTAAAAACACAGTGCAACACTCAGGTTGGGTTTCTGATAAGACAAAACGTGGGAACATCAAAGGGATGTTTCTTTAAAAGACACACGTGCAAAACCCCCAGGTATGTTATGATAAGGGGCAAAACTGCAACAAATCAGGGATGTTTCCCGATAAGACACACATGCAAAAACCCAGGTATGTTTTCTTTAAAAAGACACACGGGGCAACACTCAGGTATGTTTCTGATAAGACAAAACGTGCAACACCAGGTAGTTACTGATAAAAACAACAAGCAACACCAGGGATGGGTTTTTTGAAAAAGACAAAAGTGCAACACTCAGGTATGTTTCTGATAAAGGGCCCACCCTGCAACCCCTAGGTATTTTTACGATAAACAACACATGCCAAAACTCAGGAAAGTTACTGATAAGACACACATGCAACACTCAGGTATGTTTAAATGATAAGACACCGTGCCAAAACTCAGGAAAGGTTTTCTGATAAACACACTTGCAACACTCAGTTTTGTTACTGTAAGAACCCCATGCAACCTCGGTATGTTAAATGATAAACACACGTGCAAAAAACTCACGTATGTTTTTGTAAGACAACATGCAACACCATGTAAGTTACTGATAAGACACACTTTCAACACTCAGGATGTTACTGATTAAAAAACACACATGCCCAAAACTCAGGTTTTGGGTTCGAAAACACACCTGCAAAAACTCAGGTATGTTACTGATAAGAAAACAATCAACACTCAGGTTTTGTTTTCTGATAAAACACACGTGCAACACTAGGTAAGGTTTCTGAAAGAAAACACGTGCAACCTCAGGGGTTTTTATGATTTAAAAAACCCCGTGGAACACTAGGTATGTTTTCTGATAAAACCCCCACGTGCAACACTCAGGTATTTACTGATAAGAAAAAAACAAAGTGCAACACTCAGGGTATGTTACTGATAAGAAAACACGTGCAACACTCAGGTTTTGTTAAATGATAAAAAACACGTGCAACACTCAGGTTGTTACCCGATAAGAACCCCGTGCAACACTCAGGGATGTTACTGTAAGACACACTGCAAAAACTCAGGGAAAGTTACTGATAAGATACCCCCGGGAACATCAGGGATGTTACGTAAGACAAAAAAAAAGAAACACTCAGGTATGTTTTTGAAAAAGACACACGTGAACACTCAGGGATGTTACTGATAAGACATACATGCAACACTGGTAAGTTACTGATAAGACCACATGCAACACTCAGGGATGTTAAGAAAAAGGAAAACACAAAGCAACACTCAGGGATGTTTGATAAAAACACACTGGGAAAAACTCAGGTATGTTTTCTGATAAGACAAAAACGTGGGAACACTCAGGTATGTTAAAAAATAAAGACACACATGCAACCCCTCAGCTTGGGTTTCTGATAAGAAAAACACGGCAAAAATCAGGGAAGTTACTGATAAAAACCCCGTGCAACACTCAGGGATGTTTTCTGATAAACACCGCCAAAAACTCAAGGTAAGTTATGATAAGGGGCACCTGCAACATCAGGTATGTTTCTGATTTGAAAAACCCCCGTGCAAACACCCCAGGTATGTTACCCGATGAGGAAAAACCGTGGGAACCCTCAGGTACGTTACTGATAAGACACGGTAACACTCAGGTATGTTACTGATAAGGGCACACATGCAAAAACCCCGGTACGTTTTCTGATAAGGGCCCCCGGGAACACTCAGGTATTTTCGATGAGACACACTGCAACACTCCCGGAACGTTTCTGATAAAAACCCGTGTAACACTAAGGACGTTACCCGATAAAACACGTCAACACCCCAGGTATGTTTTGATAAGACACCGTGCAACACTCAGGTTTTACTGATAAGACACAAAGGGCAACACTCAGGGGATTTACTGATAAGAAACGTGCAAAAACTCCCGGGATGTTACGATAAGACACAAAATGCAAAAACCAGGTAAGTTACTGACAAGACACAAAGTGCAACACTCAAGGGAGTTATGATGAGAAAACAAAATTTCAACACTCAGGTATGTTACTGAAAAGACACGCACGCAACACTCAGGGATGTTTCTGAAAAGGCACACGTGCAACCCTCAGGTACGGTTTTTCTGATAAACACGGGGAACATCAGGTAAAGTTTTTGAAAGACCAAACCCTGCAACAATAAGGTAAAAGTTACTGATTAAAACTAACATTCAACACTCCCCGGTATGTTACTGTAAAACACACAAACAAAACTCGGTTTTGTTACTGATAAGACACACATGCCCAAAATCAGTTGGTTTACTGAATAAGACACACGTGAAAAAATCAGGTATGTTAATGGGTAAACCCCACATGCAACACTCAGGGATGTTACTGATAAGGCACACATGCAACAACCCGGTATGTTTCTGATAAGCCAAAACCCTGAACAATCATGTATGTTTTCTGATAAAACACCGTGAAACACTCAGGGATGTTAATGATAAGAACCCCCACCAAAACACTCAGGTTTTTTACTGATAAGACAAAACAAAGCAACACTAGGAATTTTTTACTGATAAGACAAAACATGCCCAAAACTCAGGGAAGTTAAATGAAAAGACACACATGCAAAACTCAGGTATGTTAC
The DNA here is from genome assembly GCF_026875155.1 of Cherax quadricarinatus. NCBI lineage: Eukaryota > Metazoa > Arthropoda > Malacostraca > Decapoda > Parastacidae > Cherax > Cherax quadricarinatus. The sequence continues at coordinate 27,060 of NW_026467745.1, forward strand.
TGATAAACACACGTGGGAACAATCGGTTTTTTACTGATAAGACACACAGGGGGAACAAATTTAGGGATGTTAGTAAGACACACTGAAAAAACTCCCCGCTATGTTACTGAAAAAGGCCCCACAAAGCAAACTCAGGGATGTTCTGGTAAGAAAAACACATGAAAAACTAGGATGTTAATGAAAGACACCCATGCCCCACTCAGGTATGTTACTGATAAGAAACACATGCAACATCCCGCCTTTTTACTGAAAAAGACACACATGCAACACTCAGCTTTTGTTACTGATAAAAAACAACCATGAACCAACCCCAGCTATGTTACTGATAAACAAAAACATGCCCCACTCAGCTATGTTACGATAAGGGACACATGCCCAAACTCAGGATGTTATGTAAGACAAAACATGGGAAAAACCCCAGGTATGTTACTGATTTAAAACAAAACATGCAACACTCCCCTTAAATTTTTCTGATAAAAACACACAGCAACAAATCACGTATGTTTCTGATAAACACACTGCAACACCCAGGTAAAGTTACTGATAAGACCAAAAGTGCAACACCCGGGTTTTTACTGATAAAACACACATTAACACTCAGGTGTGTTTCTTTTAAAACACACTGCAACCCTCGGAAGGGTTCTGATAAGGCACACATCAAAAACTCAGGGGATTTTAAATGATAAGACACACGGGCAAAAACCCCACCCTTAAAAAGTTTACTGATAAAACACACATTCAAACACCAGGAAAGTTTTTGAAAGACAAAAACGTGCAAACCCTCAGGGTTTTGTTTACTGGGTAAAACACACTTTCAACAATCGCTTAAAGTTTTCGATAAGACACACATGCAAAAAACTCGGTATGTTACGATAAACAAAACGTGCAACACTCAGGTTGTTAATGATAAGAAAACACATGCAACCTCAGGTATGTTACGATGAGACACAAATGCCCAAAAATCAGCAAAGTTATGATAAGACAAAACATGCAAACACTCACTATGTTATTTTAAGGCAAAACATCAACACTCAGGTTTTTTTACTGATAAGACACACATGGGAACCTTCCCGGTATTTTTCTGATAAGGGGCACACATGCAACACAAGGTATTTTTATGATAAAAACACACGTGCAAAAACTCAGGGAATTTTAAATTTTAAAACACCCATGCAAACCTTTAGGTATTTAATTTATAAAAACACACATGCAAAAACTAGGGATGTTTTTGTTTAAAACACAAGTGCAACACTCAGGGATGTTATGTAAGACACACAAGGGAACACTAAGGGATGTTATTTATAAGACACAAAGTGCAACACTCCCGGTTTGTTACTGATAAGACACACATGCAAAAACTCAGGAAAAGTTACTGATAAGACACACATGCAACCCCCGCAGCTATGTTACTGTAAGACACCCCCGTGCAACACTCAAAGTTATGAAAAGACACACATGCAACACTCAGGGTTTACTGTTAAAACACACGTGAACCTCAGGTATGTTACTGTTAAAACACGTGCAAAAAAACCCGGTATGTTAGATAAGACCCGTGCAACACTCAGGTATGTTTCTGAAAGAACACGTGCAACACTCAGGTAAGTTTTCTGATAAGAACCCCAAAATGCAACACTCAGGTATGTTACGATAAACACACGTCAACACTCAGGTATGTTAAATGATAAAACACGGCAACACTCAGGTTTGTTTTCTGAAAAAGACACCGTGCAAAAACTCGGGGTTTTTTACTGATAAGACACCATGCAACACTTTAGGTATGGTTTTCTGATAAGACACACATGAACACTCCCCGGGATGGGTTTCTGACCCAAAACACACGTGCAAAAAAACTTTGGTTGTTACTGGGTGAACACACAAAAAAACACTGGTAGTTACTGATAAGACAGGGACGCAACACTCAGGTTTTGGGTTTCTGGAAAAAGGGGGACGTGCCCCACTCAGGGACGTTACTGATAAAGACAAGTGTAAAAACCCCAGGTTGTTACTGGGTAAGACACACGTGCAAACACTAAGGTTTTTTACTGATAAGACTAACATGCAACCTCAGGTTTTTTTACTTAAAAAGAACACAAGCAACATCGGTAAAGTTACTGAAAGACACACATGAAAAACTCAGGTATGTTTACTGATAAGACACACGTGCCCAACCCCTCAGGTTTTTTTACTGATTTAAAACACCCCATGCAACACTCAGGTATGTTATGGGTAAGGCAACACTGCAAAAACTCAGGTATTTTACGATAAGAAAAAACATGCCCAAAACTCTGTATGTTACTGATAAGCACACGTCAAAACTCAGGTATTTACTGATAGGGCACACGTGCAACACTCGGTTTGGGACTGAAAGAAAACCCCCATCCAAAAACTTTAGGTATGTTTTCTGATAAGAACACATGCAACACTCAGGGAAATTTTTTGAATGACACACATGCAACACCCCAGGTAGGTTTTCTGATAAGACCCCACGTGCAAAATCAGGTATGTTAATGATAAGAAAAAAAATTTGAAAAAACTCCCGGTATGTTTCTGATAAAACCACAAAGCAACACTCAGCTATGTTTCTGGAAAAAGGCACAAATGCAAAACTCAGGTATGTTACTGGTTTAAAACACCATGCAACACTCAGGTAATGTTATGAAAAAGACACCATTCAAAAACTCAGGTATGTTAATGATTTTGACACACATGGGGAACACTCAAACTAAAGTTTTCTTAAAAAACACACATGCAACACTCACTAAGTTACTGGGAAAAAAACACAAGCAAACTCCCGTAATTTTCAAAAAACACACTTCAACCCCTCAGCAAAGTTACTGATAAAGGGACACAAGCAACCTCAGGTAAAGTTACTGAAAAGACACACATTTCAACACTCCGGTATGTTACTGATAAACACACATGCAAACTCAAACTTTTGTTTCTGATGACACACATGCAACACCACGTTTTGTTACTGATAAGACACACGTGCCAAAAACCAGGGATGTTACTGAAAGACCCGTGCAAACTCAGGTATGTTACGATAAGACCACATCAACATCGGTGTTTTAAATGATAAACACACGTGCAAAAACTCAGGTAAATTTTTTGAAAGGCAAAACATGCAACACTCAGGTTAAAGTTACTGATAAGACACAAAGTGCAACACCAAAGTATGTTATGATAAACAACCTTCAAAAACTCAGGTATGTTTCTGTTTAAAACCCTGCAACACTCGGTTGTTTTTGAAAAAGACACACTTGCAACACTCAGCTATGTTTCTGATAAGACACACATCAACACTCAGGTATGTTTTCTGATAAGACACACTTTCAACAAATCCCGGGTTTTTTGAAAAAGACACACATGCAACCTCAGGTTAAAAGTTTACTGATGAGACACACATGCAACACTTTAGCTTGTTATGATTTAAGGGCCCCCCTTCAACACTCAGCTTGTTACTGATAAAAGGCACACATGCAACACTCAGGTATGTTATGATAAGACACACATGAACACTTTAGGTATGTTACTGATAAGAAAACCACATGCCAAAAAAATAGGTATGTTATGATAAGACAAAAAACGTGCAAAAACTCAGGGATGTTTTTGATAAGCACACATGCAACAAATCAGGAGTTACTGAAAAAAGACCAAAACATGCAAAACTCAGGGATGTTACTGATAAGACACAAAGTGCAACACTCAGGGATGTTTAAATGATAAAAACAACCTGCAAAAAAATCCCGGTATGTTTACTATAAGGGCAAAACCCTGCAACACTCCCGGAAAGTTTCTGATAAGACACACATGCAAAAAACCAAAGGGATGTTACTGATAAGACACACATGCAACACGCAGCTAAGTTACTGATAAGGGCACAAAGGGCAACACCCCAGGGAAAGTTTTTCTGAAAAACACACATGCAACACTCAGGTAAAAGGGTTTCTGAAAAGACAGGCAACACTCAGGTATGTTTAATGATAAAAACACGTGCAACACCAGGGAAAGTTACGATAAGGGCACAAGTGCAAACTCAGGTAAGTTAAATGAAAGACCACGTGCAACACCAAAAGGGATGTTTTCGGGAAAAAAACCCCACCTGCAACAAATCGGTAAGTTTTCTGATAAGAACACATGCCAAAAATTCAAGTATTTTTTCGGGTTCCCTTAGATTTCTTCAGTTGTGTACAAAAAGGCAGCCAAAAAAGCAGTTGAGTTTGTGGGGTGGAAAAACGGGAAAAATCCTTTGGAAAATGGGTTTTTTTTAGGTTCAAGTTCCCCTTCCAAGTCCCTGGAAAATTTTACCCTTTTCCCAAACGCCCAAAAAAATGTTTTTCCCAAAGGTTTTTACAATCTCCAGGGGGGGTTTTTAAAAGGAAAAAAAAGGCCCGGGGGGGGGAGGGGGGAAGGGGGGAAAAAAGACGTGGGAAGGTGGGAAGAGAGGTTTTGGGAAGGGGGAGAATAGGCTTGGGGAAATGGTAAAGGGAAAAGATGCGTGAGAAAAGGGAGAGGGGGAGGGGTGGAAAAGGGGGCCCTGGAGAAAACCCAGGAGAGGTAGAGGAGAGGGCGGGAGATTTGGGGGTGGAAGAAGCGTGAAAAGAGGCGTTTGGAAAAGGAAAAAGAGAAGCGTGAGAGGGCGCCCTGGGAAAACTGGGGAAGGAGGCCCTGGAAAAGTTGGGCAGAGAACCGTTTGAGAGATGGGGAAGCGTGGGAGAAGAGAACAAGCGTGGGAGAGGTGGGAGAGGCGTTGAAGACGCATGAGAGAGGAGTGAGAGAGGCGTGGGAGAGGAGGGAGGAGAGGCATGGGAGAGGCAAAAGAGAGACGTGGAATCGGTGGGAAGAGAGGTGTCTTGGAGGAGGAAAGAAAGGTGTGGGAGATGTGGGAAGGGAGGAGTGGGAGAGGCAAAAAAGAGGCATGGGAGACTTGGGAGAAGCATGAGAGAGGCGTGGGAGAGGTGGAAGAGGCATATAAGAGCGTGGGTGAGGTGGGGAGAGGTTGGAGAGGCATGAGAGATGCGTGAGAAAGGTGGGAGAAGTGGGAAGAGTGGCGTGGGAGAGGTGGGAGGAGAGGTGTGGGTGAGGTGGGTGGAGTGGTGTGAGAGAGATGTGGGAGAGGTGGCCAGAGAGGTGTGAGAGAGGTGTGGTAGAGGTGGGCGGACAAGTGTGAGAGGCGTGGGAGAGGAGGGAGGAGAGATGTGGGAGAGGTGGAGAAGAAACCATAAATTTCTTCTCTCGTCTGAGGTAAGGTTGTCTTTGCAACAAACTCATTTATTCGCAAATTAACTTCTGGTCTCTAAAAAAAAAAAACTGAACATCGCTTTTTCGTCGTCAGATTTTCCACTTGGTAATTGTGAGCGAAATCGTCAGTTTCCTGACAAATTTTTGTCCCCAGTTGGATTCCTTGTGGCAGTGGCGGAGTTCCCAGCAGGCATGTGTGAGCGTGTTAGATGAAAGTGAGCAGAGGCAACCAGTGTTGAGGATTCTGTGTGATGTTGCAGTGCGAGCAAGGAAACGTTTACGAAGGGATTCCAAAAACAGTTTTTTAGGTTTAAATCCTAGAGTTGAAAACAGTTCTGCACTCTGAAGCCCATTTGAGGTTTGGGGAAACAGTGTCCCGACTTTAAACCCAGGAAGTGGGAATTTCAGGGGCCACTCTGAAGCCCATGTGAGGAGTCAAGAAAAGTGTCTGCACTCGAAGCCCAGTGAGGTGGGAAGTACAGTGTCTCCCCTGAAGCCATGTGAGGTGGAAGTACAGTGTCTGCGCTCTGAAGTCCATGTGAGGTGGGAAGTACATGTTGCCCTGAACCATGGAGGGGGAAGTACATGCTCACTCTGAAGCCCCTGTGAGGTGGAAGACAGTGTCTGCCCCTCTGAAGCCATGTGAGGTTTGGGGAAATACAGTGTCTGCACTCTGAAGCCCCATGAGGGGAAGTACAGTGTCTGCACTCTGAAATCCATGTGAGGTGGGAAGTACATGTCTGCACCCCTGAAGCCATGTGAGGTGGGAAGTACAATGTGTCCCCGCACTCTGAAGTCCCCTGTGAGGTGGGAAGTACCGTTCTGGGCCCCTGAAGTCCATTTTAGGTGGGAAGTACATTGTGCACCTGAACCATGTGAGGTGGGAAGTACAGTGCTGCACTCTGAAAGCCCATGGAGGTGGAAGTACAGTGTCTGCACTCAACCCATTAGGTGGAATACAGTGTCCTCTAAGCCTGTGAGGTGGGAAGTACATTGTCTGCACTCTGAAGTCCAAAGTGAGGTGGGAAGTACAGTGTCTGACTCGGAAGTCCCATGTGAGGGGGGAAGTACCATGTCTGCACTCTGAAGTCATGGAGGTGGAAGTACAGTGTCTGCACTCTGAAGCCCATTGAAGTGGAAGTACAGTGTCTGCACTCTGAAGTCATGTGAGGTGGGAAGTACAGTGGGCTGCACTCTGAATCCCCTGTGGGTTGGAAGTACAGTGTCTGCCTCTGGGAAATCCATTTTGAGGTTGGAAGACAGTGTCTGCACTCTGAATCCCATGTGAGGTGGGAAGTACAGTGTCTGCACTCTGAAGCCCATGTGAGGTGGGAAGTACAGTGTCTGCACTCTGAAGCCCATGTGAGGTGGGAAGTACAGTGTCTGCACTCTGAAGTCCATGTGAGGTGGGAAGTACATTCTCACTCTAACCCAAGGAAGGGGGAATAGTGTCGCACTCGAAGCCCTTGAGGTGGGGAAATACAGTGTCTCACTCTGAAAACCCATGTAGGGGTTTAAGTACAGTGTCTGCACTCTGAAGCCATTAGGTGGGGGTACATGTCTCACTTTTGAAGCCATTGAGGTGGGAATCATTGGGTTTCACTCTAACCTTTAGTGGGAAATACAGTGTCTGCAAATCGAACCCCTTGAGGTGAAGACTGATGCACCGAAGCCCCTGTGAGGTGGGAAGTACTTTTCTGCACTTGGCCCAAGAGGGGGAATCAGTGTTGCACTCTGAAACCATTTGAGGGGGGAAGACAAATGTCTGCACTCGAAGTCCTGGAGGGGGAAGTACTGCGCACCGGGAACCTGGAGGTTGAAGCATGTCCACTCTGAAACCCAATTTAGGTGGGAATACATGTCCGCACTCTGAACCCAATGAGGTAAAAAAGTGTCTCACTCTGAATCCT
>NW_026467746.1:0-13336 GCF_026875155.1 Cherax quadricarinatus
ATGGGACTGACGACATTGGAGGAAAAGGGGGTCAGCGGTGACATGAAAACGACATAAAAAAATACTGCGTGGAACAGATAAGGTAGACAGAGACAGGTTCTTCTAGAGAGGGGACACAAGGGATCACAATTGGAAGCTGAAGACTCAGACGAGTCAGAGGGATGTTAGGAAGTATTTCTTCTGTCATAGGGTCGTCAGGAAGTGGAATAGCCTAGCAAATGTTGTAGTGGAGGCAGGAACCATACATAGCTTTAAGACGAGTTATTACAAAACTCAGGAAGCAAAGAGAGAGAGGACCAAGTAGCGATCAGTGAAGAGGCGGGGCCAGGAGCCGAGTCTCGACCCCTGCAACCACAATTAGGTGAGTACACACACACACACACACACACACACACACACACACACACACACACACACACACACACACACAAGCACACACAAGCACGCGCGCGCGCATACACACTCACATACACGCACACACACGCACGCGCGCACACGCACACACACATGCACACACATGTACACACACATGCACACACACATGCACACACATGCACACACACATGCACACACATGCACACAACGCACACAAACGCGCACACAAACACGCACGCGCGCGCACACACACACACACACACACACACACACACACACACACACACACAGGAGTTCGGACTCGACCCCCGCAACCTCAACTAGGTGAGTACACACACACACACACACACACACTAACACACACACACAATGGGGCCAGATAACATCTCCCCATGGATCCTGAGAGAGGGAACAGAGGCGCTATGTGTACCCCTAACAACAATATTCAATACATCTATCGAAACAGGGAGATTGACTGAGGCATGGAAGACAGCAAATGTAGTCCCAATCTTTAAAAAAGGAGACAGACATGAAGCACTAAACTACAGACCAGTGTCACTGACATGTATAGTATGCAAAATCATGGAGAAGATTATCAGGAGAAGAGTGGTGGAACACCTAGAAAGGAATGATCTCATCAACAGCAGCCAACATGGTTTCAGGGACGGGGAAACCTGTGTCAAAAACCTACTGAGTTCTATGACATGGTGACAGCAGTAAGACAAGAGAGAGGGGTGGGTGGATTGCATATTCTTGGACTGCAAGAAGGCGTTTGACACAGTTCCACACAAGAGATTAGCGCAAAAACTGGAGGACCAAGCAGGGATAACAGGAAACGCACTACAATGGATCAGGGAATACTTGTCAGGAAGACAGCAGCGAGTCATGGTACGTGGCAAGGTGTCAGAGTGGGCACCTGTGAGCAGCGGGGTCCCACAGGGGTCAGTCCTAGGACCAGTGCTGTTTCTGGCATTTGTGAACGACCTGCCGGAAGGTATAGACTCTGAGGTGTCCCTGTTTGCAGATGACGAAGTTGATAAGAATCCACTCGATCGAAGACCAGGCAGAACTACAAAGGGATCTGGACAGGCTGCAGACCTGGTCCAGCAATTGGCTCCTGGAGTTCAATCCCATCAAGTGCAAAGTCATGAAGATTGGGGAAGGGCAAAGAAGACCGCAGACAGTGTGCAGTCTAAGAGGCCAGAGACTACAAACCTCACTCAAGGAAAAAGATCTTGGGGTGAGTATAACACCAGGCACATCTCCTGAAGCGCACATCAACCAAATAACGGCTGCAGCATATGGTCGCCTAGCAAACCTCAGAACAGCATTTCGACATCTTAATAAGGAATCGTTCAGGACCCTGTACACCGTGTACGTTAGGCCCATATTGCAGTATGCGGCACCAGTTTGGAACCCACACCTAGCCAAGCACGTAAAGAAACTAGAGAAAGTGCAAAGGTTTGCAACAAGACTAGTCCCAGAGCTAAGAGGTATGTCCTACGAGGACAGGTTAAGGGAAATCAACCTGACGACACTGGAGGACAGGAGAGATAGGGGGGACATGATAACGACATATAAAATACTGAGAGGAATTGACAAGGTGGACAAAGGATGTTCCAGAGATTTCATACAGTAACAAGGGGACACAGTTGGAAGTTGAAGACACAGATGAATCACAGGGATGTTAGGAAGTATTTCTTCAGCCACAGAGTAGTCAGTAAGTGGAATAGTTTGGGAAGCGATGTAGTGGAGGCAGGATCCATACATAGCTTTAAGCAGAGGTATGATAAAGCTCACGGTTCAGGGAGAGTGACCTAGTAGCGATCAGTGAAGAGGCGGGGCCAGGAGCTCGGAGTCGACCCCTACAACCTCAACTAGGTGAGTACACACGCGCACACGCCCGCCCGCCTAGTTACCTACCTCTTTCCTCATTCCATTCTTCCTATCCGTCCGTCCTTACCTTTCCCTTTTCCTTCATTGTTTTCCCGCCTGCATCCCCCTTTCCTCCTTTTCTTCCCCTTACCATTTTCTTTCCCCCTTTTTCCTCCCTTTTTATCTCTCTCCTTCCTCCCCCCCCCCCCTTCTCCCCCTCTCTCTCTCTCTCTCTCTCTGTCTCTCCTTCTCTCTTCTTTTCCTTCCCCTTTTCCCCCTCCCCCCTCTTTTCTCTCTCTCTCCCTCTCTCCCCTCTCTTTTCAACTCCCCGACGGCTATAAACCACTTTTCCTGTACATATTCTACAGATAAAATTTTATTATCCTACATAAACTCATTTAAATGTTTTTTTCCCCCGGAGAGATTAAATTTTAAAATATATAAATATATATATATAAAAGCAAAAAGATCCCAGAAAGCAGGGTTTTCAGAAATCAAAACAACCACTCTAAAAGAATAGAAAAATTCCCAAGTGTTTTTCTAAACTACTAAACATTTTTCAAGGAACTTTTAAAGTAAAGGAAACCCAAGGGAAGCTATAAAAAGGGGTCTGGCCAGAAAACCCACTATAAAACCCAAAACGGTTAAACACCTGAGGGCGCGCCGCCCAATTTGGGATAGGCCCTTTTGGGCACAACTCACCCACAACATTCAAAACCCAAGAAATAAAAAAAATTTTAAAGATTATTTTTTCCCATTTGAAATTTTTAAAATTTTTTCCCCAAAATTCTTTTTAATTATAAATGGATCAAATTTTTAATATAAACCAAAGAAATATCCCTATTATTGTAAAAAATTTGCTTTTTTTTAAAAACCAAAAAAATTCCCATAAATTCCTGCGACCATGGACTTGTTTTGAAAACTACTTTCTAAATTTTTTAAAAAATAAAATTGGGAAGGTTAAAATCTCTTACATGAATAAATAGAGCTTTTAAAATCTTTCCAGTTCTAATGCTATTTTAAAAGTTTTTTTAATCTTAGTTCGAGATTTTTACCATTTGACCGTAATAAATTTTATCGCTTTTTTAAAACAAGGAATCTTATAGACACACCCTTTCAAAATTTGGGGGGAATTCTTTATCAAAATTTTTTTTTTACTGAACAAGTTTTTTTGAATAAAACTTTAAAAATTGAAGATTGAGACCTTATGCAGAAATAGGGAATTTTTAAAATTCGGGAAACTTTTCCCCAAACACGGGTGGCTTCATCACCAATACAAAAAAGGAAAAGGAGAAAGGGAGGGGAGGAGTTTTTCCAGGGGGAAGTGGAATAAAATCTTCCTCCGTAACCAAAGCGTGTTGAAAAGCCCAACTAAAATCCCGGGGACAAGGGGCTGAAACCCTTTTTTTCCCCTGTAAAGATTACAAAAAAAAAAAGAAAAAATTGCAAAGTGGGAATCAAAAATTTTGCCGTGGATTTTTGTGCAAATGAAAAGAAAGGATGATTGTGGATGTTATGGATGAGAAGAAGCGGGAATTTTTCTGGTTTTAAATGAAAAAAAAGCTTAAGGGGGGGGGGAAAGATTTTTAAAAGGGGGAATTTAAAAGGGTTTAAGGCCCGGGGGTTTTCAAAAGAGAAAAAGGGGGGTTCAAAAAAGAAGGAGAAAGCAATAATTTTTAAGGATAAGCAAGGGCAGGAAAAGAGGGACTCCCAAATAAATAAAAAAAAAGGAAAATGGGGAGTAAAATAAAGTTTGGGATGTAAAAGTGGGGTTTAAGAAAGCGTTATGGCACCTGGGGGAAGGGGGGACGGGTGGGGGAAAGAGAGAGAGATTCTTGGAATGTTTGATGATCCGGGGGGAGTTTTGAATCAAGGTGGAAGAAGGGTTTTGGGGGGAATTCAATGCTAAAGCGGGTAAAAATGTTTATGGAGGGAGTAGAAAGGAAAATTTTTGGGGTCCGGGGGTAAAAAAAAAAATGGGGACCTTTAATTGAGCAGTGAAGAAAAAAATTTTGGTAATAAGTAAAAAAAATTTTTTTAAATTAAAAAGAGATAAATATACAAGGTAGGGGATGTACACGTAATGAAAGTAGTTTTTTTAATTATGTTTTGGTGGAAAAAAAAGGTTAAAAGGGTAGGCCCCCAGGGGGTACATTTTTATAGGGGGCAACTAAAAAAATCGGCCCCATTATTTATTTTGTACTACAGTTAAGTAAGAGGAAGAGGGGAAAAGAGGAAGGGGCAACAACAAAAAAAGGGGGAGGGTGAAAGTGTATAAACTAAGGAGGGGGAAAAGTTGGGCCCGTTTTTAAAAGCGACTTTTGGCAAAAGGGGGGCTAGTGCAAAGATAGTGGGGGGGGGTTGAAAAAGGGTTGGAAATATTTTTAAAAAAAAATTTTTTAGAAATTGAATTGGGGCAGAAGTTTCGTTATAGGGGGGTTTGGGGCAGGAGGAAAGGGGAGTGTTTGGGGTTGAATGATGAAGAAAAAGGTAAAAAGGAAAGTTTACGAAGGTTTTTAAACAAAGCAGAAGTGTTAAAAAAAAGAGCAGAGAAAATGGAAAAGTAAAAAAAGGGTAAAAAGGTGGTGGAGAGGAAAAAGGGAAAAGCAGATGAAAAAGTGGGAGGGGCACTGTCAAAAAATTTTTAATAAAATGGGAAAAAAAAATTTTGGAGTGAGTTAAACAATTTTAAGAAACCCAAAGGGAAAAAGAGGGATTTGTCTTTTAAAAAACGATTAGGGGAGTTAGTAGAGGGGGAGAGGGGGGATTAGGTAGATGGCGAAAAAATTTTTGGGGAAACCCTTTTAAATGTTTGAGGAAGAAAGGGAGGCGGAAATTTTCATGCACGGGCCAGGGAGGTTTTACCATCTTTTAGGAGGGGAAGACGAGCGAAGTGGGGTGGGGGAAACGGGGGCATTACGTAGAATAAAAGGGGTAAACCCGGGGAAAACTGAGGGGCCCCATGACAAAAAAGTTTAAAGCGGGGGGGAATATAGTTTTTGGAGTGGTTGGAAACCTTTTTTTTAAAAAATGTATGAAAAGGGGAAGGACCTAGGGATTGGCGGAGAGCATTTATTGTCCCTTTTTATAAAGGGAAAGGGGAAAAAGAGAGTAAAAATTATAGAGGAAAAATTTTAAACGGGAGTATACCGGGAAAATATACGGTGGGTTTTTAAAATTTGAAAAAATTTAAAGGGGTAAACAGAATGTGGATTGGGGATGAGGGGGACCCTTCAGAGGGGTGGGGGTGTGTAGATCAAGTTTTTTACATTGAAACATATATGTGAACGTATTTAGAAAAAGGTGGGGAAAGTTTTTTTTGAAATTAGGGAATTTAAAAAAGGGCATATGTTTGAGGGAAAAGGAGCAATGTGGCAGATTTTGCAAGAAAGGGGAATAGGGGGTAATTACTAAATGCGTAAAAGCTTTTATGAGATAGTGACCCTCGGGTTAGGGAATGTAGAAGGGGAGGGAAATACTTCCCGTAAAATAGGCCCTTAGACAGGGATGTGAAAATGTCACCATGGTTTTTAATATATTTTAAAAAGAGGGGGTTTGTAAAAAAATTAAATCCCTGGGGTTTTTTTCGGGAAGGGGGGGGTTTAAATTTATGGGAATCAAATTAAAAAAGGGGAATTTGACACATTTTACTTTTTGCTGATGAAACTGTGTTTAAAGGGGAATTCTAAAAAAAATTTGCAAAGGTTAGGGGATAAAGTTTGAGAATGTGTGTAAAGGTAAAATTGAAAGTGAAAAAGGAAAAGATAAGGTATGAGGGTACCCAAATGATTTAGATAAAAAAAAAATTGGAAATCAAAGGGGGAGGAGGAGTAGGAAGAAGTGAATGTTTTCAGATACAAGGGGGGGTTGAGGGTGCCGGGGGAAGGGAATTTATGAAGGATGAGGTTAATCATAGAATTGATGAGGAAAAAAGGTGAGTGGTGCGTTGGGGTTTATATGGGGAGTAAAAAAACGAAATCTGTGGAGACAAAAAAGGGGAAATGATAAATAAGTATACCAACACTCTTTTAAAAGGATGTAACTTGGGGGTAAATCAAACACGAGGGGACGGGTTTGGGGCAAATGGGGAAATCCCCTTTTAAGGCAATGTGGGGGTTTTAAAAATTATGCAAAAATTCGGGTGTGAAAAATTTGGGGGTGTGGAGTTAATAAAAGGGATTAGTCAAGGGGGTAAGAGGGGTTGTTTAGGGGGTTTTGGGCCCTTTAGAGAGAAGGATCAAAGAAAAATGACATGGAAAGCAAAATAAACTATAGGGGAAGGAAAGAGGGGAAAGGGGGGGCGCCCGAAAGGGTTTTGGGAAAAAGGGGGTAAAAAGGGGGTTTTTTGGGCGAGGGCCTTTGGGCTTTCCCGCAAGCGTGCCCCGAGCGTGTTTGATAGGAGTGAAATGGAACGAATGAAAATTGGGACCTGACGATCTGTTTTGGGGTTTTTACAGGGGAATATTTAGTGAAGGGGTTCAGGGGAAAACCCTTATTTTCAATAGTCCGGGGCTTGATCCTGAAAAGGGAAGTAAAAATGCCTGCACTTTTTAAAGGGGTTTTAGGAAAATTGGGGTTTGGAGGGGTATTTTTGTTACTTTTATACGTATATGCCTAAAAATGTTGTATTTCCGAGCACCCTGCAAAACAGTGATAATGTTTAGGTGGGTGGAATGGGTTTAATGATGATGAAGTATTTTTTTTTGGGGGTTTTTTTTTCTTTTTTTGGGCACCCTGCCTCGGTGGGGGGACGACCGACTGTTGAAAAAAAAAAGAAAAAAATTAAAAATGAGTTTCCGAATAAGGGAAAACTTTCGATCTTTGGGTTAAAAAAGGAACGCCAAATTGCCCTATAGGAAAAAGGGAAAAATTTTTTGTTTTGCAAAAATTTCGTCAAAGCTTCTGAACCTAACAAAAAAAATAATTTCACTGTGTTTTTTTTAGTAAAAAAATTATTGTAAACAAATCTAAAAAAATTTAGCTGGGGTTTGGCCCAAAAAAAAATTGTTTTTTATAATAAGGTTTGGTAAGTTTTTTTAAGATTCTTTTGGGGTTTTAAAAATTTAAAATTTTTTTACATTATCTTTAATGAAAAAAAAAAATATCTTTTTAAAAGTATAAAAAAAAATTTTAGAAAGGACTTAAAATTTTAAATGAGTTCTTTGCTAATTAACCCCCCTTTTTTCATATTTGGCACGACAATAAAATATATTTATATATATATATATATATATATATATAATATATAAATATATAATATAAAAATATAAATAAAAAAATATATAAAATATATTTTGGGGTTGGGGTGTGTGTGGGGGGGGGGGGAATAAATCACTAAACAGGGATATCACACCATGCAGACAACCCCGGAAAAAAAAGTGAAATTCCCAAACGCTTTTGTGACTTTCACAAATTTTCAAGGAACGAAAAATAAAAGGTTAACAGGAAGGGGATAAAAAGGACGAGACTAAAACCTCACTGCCATCCCCCAACAGCACCACTTTTTTTGAGATGAGGGAGGTTTTCCGTGATCCCGGGAAAAAAAGCTTAAAACTAACCAAAAAAATTTTTTCTGATGTATCTTTAAAATTTTTCCAAAAATTTTTTTAATTTAAATGAATCCAATTTAAATCATCCAAAAAAAATATATTTCAAAAAAAATGATTCCTTTTTAATTTCCGTCGACCATGGGCCTTTTCTTGATATAATTTTCCCCCAGCCATTTGAATTTACGGTTTTTTTAAAACTTAGTTCAAGCCCTTTTTTCAAATTTGACTGTAACAAACTTTATCACATACTTGAGAGGAACCCTTTTTAGACCCGTCAGTATTTTGGGATTTTTTTTACAAAAGCTTTTTTAAAAGTACAAGAAAAATTTTTTTAAAAACAACTTTTATAATAAAAGTCGTAAAGAAGGCATATTAAAACCCAAATTTTTTATGGGCCCTGGAGTTTTCCTGGGAGAGTTCCCGGGGGGCCCAAAGCCCCCCCGGGCCCGGGCGTGACCAGGCCTCCTTGGTCAGTGTCCCCAGGAAACGACCCCCACCAAAATCGACAAAAACCCCCGGTAAACCCCTTTTAACTGATGGGGGAAAATTTGACAACAGGTTTGGGAAAAAAAACACGCCCAAAAATTTTTACTCGGCTGGGGAAACCCAACCCAGGCCCTCACCCGGTTGGGGGAAACGAGAGCGTTTTAAACCCCCAGGCCACCAGCGGGTGCATGCAAAAACTTTAAAAAGAGGGACAATAAGGCTTTTTGGGGCCGGGGGTGGAATTTTATACACAGCCAGGGGCTGTGGATTGACCCCCGCAACCAAAAAAAGGTGATTTCGTACACACAAACACACACACACACACAAACAAACACACCCCACACACACACACAACACACACACACCCACACACACACACACACAAAACACTAACACACACACACAAAAAACCCAAAAACCCCACTAACACACTAACCCCACTAACACACTTTAAAACAACACACACACACACAACGCACAAGCCCCGCGTGCAAACTCCACTACTGACACAATTTTATTATAACGACAGTATTTCCGTTTTTAATAGGCCCAAGGGTTTGTTTGGTTCCCCCTGGTGAGGGTCCAAAATTTCCTTTCCCCCCTCCCCCTTTACCTCACAATACCTTGTGCCCAAAAATTTTTTAAAAATAACAAAGAACTTAAAAAAAACCACCGTGGGGGGGAAAACTGCACACCCAGACATTAGCATATTTTCCCCCCAGGCCCCGAAAACACCACAGCTTAACAATTAAAATTTTCTCTTTCACACCAAAATGTTCAGCGCCAAGGAGGTAGGGAGAGAGAGAGAACGAAGGGAGATTGGACCCAAGTGGGGCAGGGGGAGTTTCACGGAGTGGGGTGGGAGGGGAAAAGAAGAGGAGGGAAAAAAAAGCAGAAAAAAAGGGATATATTAATGGGGAAATTTTTTTTTTTTTTTTTTGGGAAACCCCGTTTCACATAGACAAATAGCACAATTTTTTTAATTCCTAAAATAGTATTTAAGTAAAACCCTCTCCCTCTCTCTCTTTACTCTCCCCCTCTCACCCCCTTTCTCCCCCTTCCCCTCTCTCCCCTCCCCCCTCTCTCCCCCTCTCCCTCTTTTCTCTTTCCTCTCTCCCAGTGAGTCCCCGGGGACCTTGCTAAAATGTAATGGGGGGAAGTGGGAAAAATTTGAGGATTTTATTGAATTTTTCCACTTGTTTTTTAAAGCAAAAAGTGGGGATGGGGAAAAAATTTCTCATTTTCCCGTATGCCCCGTACACACTTTTTTCGATAGAAAAATTTTTTTCTTTTTGACATGAAAAATTTTTTTTTCTCGCTGACGAAAAATATTGTAGCTTGAGGGGCGTTGGGGTGAGGTATCATTGCGGAGAGGATGAAAAAATACATAAGTTCAGAGGGAACTTTTATCGGACAACTATTTTCCCCTCTCAGTTAACTTATAAAGCCCATACACAGAACGAAACTTTTCACAGAAAAACTTGCTGTCACCTCTCTCCTTTTTCGCACTGTCGGGAGTAAAACTTCTGTATTCAATTGCGGGGGAAGTTATGGCTATTTTTTCCTCAAAAGACGAGTTATGTCTCCTGGGGGCACCCCCCCAAAAAATGTGTGCCAGCAGCTGTAAGAAAGAGTAAAACCCTGTGTTTAAAGCAAAGTTGACCTCCTCCAACCGTAAAGTACAACACCTCAAACGAAAATATGTATAAATATTTTTAAAGAGGGAAAGCCTCGTTTCGTAAGACCAAAAGCTCTATTTTGTAAACATTTCCTTGACTAAGATTTCTTTTCCCAAAAGCCTATTTTCTGCTTTTCCCACAAAACCACCACCCCCCCACAACCACAACCACCACCCACCTTTTCCTCCCCCCTAAACAAATTTCTGAGCGAGAGAACTCTCTTGTGTGGTTTAGTATTGTGTGTTAATCTCTCTTCTAAACTTTAAAAGTTTTAACTGTGGGGCCCAGGGTCAGACAAACTGAACAATTTTTCAAGAGTCCCCCTTTAAAAGGCAAAACCCCCACTGAAGTGGGAAATCACCTAGATTGTTTGTTGTAGGGGTCAAATCACAGCTCCTGGTCCCGCCTCCCCACTGGTCTCCACTAGTTCACTCTTCCTGCTCTATGAGGTTTATCATACCTCTTCTTAAGGCTTTGTATGGATCCTGCCTCCACTACATCACTTCCCAGACTATTCCACTTCCTGACAACTCTGTGACTGAAGAAATACTTCCTAACATCTCTGTGATTCATCTAAGTCTTCAACTTCTAATTGTGACCCCTTGTTGCTGTGTCCCATCTCAGGAACATCCTCTCTTTGTCCACCTTGTCAATTCCTCTCATTATTTTATATTTTGTTATATCCCCCTGTCTCTCCTGTCCTCCAGTGTTGTCTGGTCAATTTCCCTTAACCTCTCCTGGTAGGACATGCCTCTAAGCTCCGGGACTAGTCTTGTTACAAACCTTTTTGCACTTTCTCAAAGCTCCTTACGTGCTTGGCTAGGTGTGGGTTCCAAACTGGTGCTGCTTACTCCAATATGGGCCTGATACACACGGTGTACAGGGTCGTGAATGATTCCTTATTGAGATGTCGGAATGCTGTTCTAAGGTTTGCTAGGCGCCCATATGCTGCAGGAGTTTAGTTAAGTGTGCCTCAGGAGATGTGCCTGGTGTTATACTAACACCAAGATCTTTTTTTTCCTTGAGTGAAGTTTGTAGTCTCTGGCCCCCTAGGCTGCACTCCGTCTGCGGTCTTCTGTGCCCTTTTTCCAGTCTTCATGACTTTGCACTTGGTGGGGTTTGAACTCCAAGAGCCAGATTCTGGACCAGGCCTGCAACCTGTCCATATCCCTTTGTAGTTTTTCCTGGGCCTCGTCCGTTGAATCTTCTCATCAACTTCACATCATCTGCAAACAGGGACACTTCTGAGACTATTCCTTCCGTCATGTTCACAAATACCAGAAACATCACCGGTCCTAGACTGACCCCTGTGGAACTCCGCTCGTCCACAGGCGCCCACTCTGACACCTCCTCACGTACCATGACTCGCTGATGTCTTCCCGACAGGTATTCCCTGATCTATTGTAGTGCCTTCCCTGTTATCCCTGCTTGGTCCTCCAGCTTATGCACTAATGTCTTGTGTGGAACTTTGTCAAAAGCTTCTTACAGTCCAAGAAAATGCAATCTACCCACCCCTCTCTCTTGTGTTACTGCTGTCACCCTGTCATAGAACTCCAGTAGGTTTCTGACACAGGATTTCCCGTCCCTGAAACCGTGCTGGCTGTCGTTTGAAAAGCTCATTCCTTTTTAGGTGCTCATCACACTCCTCGTGTGCGTGCGTGTGTGTGTGTGCGTGTGTGTGTGTGTGATGTGTGTGTGTGTGGTGTGTGTGTGTGTGTGTGTGTGTGTGCGTGCGTGCGTGCGCGCATGCGCGCGTGCGTGCGTGCGCCTGGAAACCTGCTTAAATTTTAGGAAAAGAGTCAGACAAAAAGCTCGAGGAACAGGATAGACGAGCTGTGTATTCCTGGAGGCACAAGAAAGCGGCACAGTTTTCCATGTGAACTGGAAAAAGTAGTCTGAGGTCACGGAAAGGCGTTCTGTGGATCATGGCTTGCATGAGTGAATATCAAGAGACAAAATACGAGAGCAGCCATAAAGATGGTCAAGGGAAGCACGCGGGGTTCCCCAGAATTGGCTGTTGAATCATTGTTGTTTTTATTTATATTCATACGTTTAATCTGCCATAATGCAAAACTAATAAGAGAAATATAAATTGGAACGGAACTGACAGCCTTCAAATGACTTAGGCAGATTGCAATAAGTGCCAAAAAAGATGGCTGTTAGTTTAATCCGAAGTACAAGATCAGGCATATCAGGATCATAGGTGTACAGGCTGGGGACAAAGCTCTTTCAATAAGTGATGAAGGATAGGCCCGGGTGTGAACATCACACATAATATATTGTTGAAGTTGTACATTAATTATAACATTTCGGCAGTGTATGCATGACTGATGAACCTCAGGACAATCTTCTTGGACCTTCACTCGGCTCTTTCATTGAGTACGTAGTAACAGCATGGAGTTCCCACTTAATAAAGCAATGAGAAGTTTGAAAAATTAAAAGGTTTGCATCTAGATTAAACTCCTGGACCTGAGGGGCATGCATTACGGAGAGAGAGAGAGAGAGAGAGAGAGAGAGAGAGAGAGAGAGAGTAAAATAATTGAGCTTAACAACTCTGGAAGAAAGCAGCAGCAGGAGAGACAAAAGCCAGGGGTATTAAATACTTGGTGGACTGACAGAGAAAGACTAAAATGAATGGACCAAGGAAAAGGACATCAAAAACTTAAAACGCAGATTAATCATATGGACGTTGGTGCTATACTTCTTCAGTCTTAGGATATTAGGGACGTGGAGTGAGGTATATGTATGGTAGTCGAAGCTAACTCCATACACAAATTCAAGTTCAGGTACGGCAGAACTCTGGAAAACAGAGCTTTAATAATTCTAGTTAGTGCTGTTAATAAAGTCCGGCTAACATAAAATCAGTGAGGCAACTTCCCCTCACCCCCACCCCTACCCTAACCCCCACCGTCATCCTCCACCCTCACCCCACACCCTCGACCCCCCACCCTTAAACACCACCCAAATCCCACCCCAAACCCTCACCCCAATCTCTCACCCCAATCTCTCACCCCAATCTCTCACCCCAGTCCCTCACCCCTCCCCTCACCCCACAGACAAACATAAACACAAGATTATCTTTAATTAAGGAACTAAGCAAGGAATCATATAGGAGGCCTACGACATATGTCAGGCCAGAATGGAGTGTGCAGCACCAGTATCACGTCAAGAAACTGAAGAACGTGCACAGATTTACAACGAGACTAGTCCCCAGACTAAAAGGTATGTGGTAAGGGTGACATTAGAGGAAAGAAGGAATTGGGGCAACATAACATACAAAATACCGGGAGGGAAATTTGTAGGCGAACAGGGGCGGATTGCTTGAGAGGCGAAACAGGAACACGAGGCACAGCAAAAGTAAAAATGCAGATA
>NW_026467747.1:0-2500 GCF_026875155.1 Cherax quadricarinatus
TTTATAATATTTTTTTATTTTTTATTAAAACCCAAAAGGGGGGTAAATAAAAAACTTTATATATATATATTATATATAATAATATATATATATATATATATTTCTTCTTTAAAACGTACCAGCCGTATGCCACTGAGGTGCGGTGGCCCAAAAGAAAAAACGAAAGTTTCCCCTTTTAAATTTAGTAATATATACAGAAGAAGGGGCTACTAGTCCCTTGCTCCCGGCATTTTAGTCGCCTCTTACGATACGCATGGCTTAAGAAGGAAGAATTCTGTTCCACTTCTTCTTGGAGATAAGAGGAAATAAACAAGAACAAGAACTAGAAAGAAAAGAGAAGAAAACCGAGATGGGTATGTATATATATGCTTGTACATGTATGTGTAGTGTGACCTAACTGTAGAAGTAGCAAGACGTACCTGAAATCTTGCAGGTTTATGAGACAGAAAAAGGACACCAGCAATCCTGCCATCATTTAAAATAATTACAGGCTTTCGTTTTACACTCACTTGGCAAGACGGTAGTACCTCCCTGGGCGGTTGCTGTCTACCAACCTACTAATTAGGATATTTAAATATATATATATATATATATATATATATATATATATATATATATATATATATATATATATATATATATAATATATATAATATATATATATATATATATATATATATATATATATATATATATATATATATATATATATATATATATATATATATATATGCAAAACAACCACTCTGAAAGAATAGAGAAATTCCAAGTGCTTTCGTGACTACTCACATTATCAAGGAACTATGAAAGTAAAGCATCCAAGGAAGGTATATAAAGGGGTCTGGCCAGCACCTCACTATCAGATCCCACAACGGTTAAACACCTGACGCGCGCCGGCCCAACTAGACAGGTCCTTTGCACAACCACCAACAAACTATTCTACCCAAGAAAACTTTTAAAATTATTATTTGTCCAGTGCATTATTAAATTCTTCCCAAATTCTGTTAATTATAAATGGATCTAATTTATATAAACCAAAGGAAATATTCATATTATTGTCATAACTGCTTTTTATGAAACAAGATTCAATTATATTCCTGTCGACCATGGACTTGTTTGATACTACTTTCTCAACTTTTTGAAAATCAATTGGATGGTTAAAATCTCTTACATGAATAAATAGAGCATTGGAATCTTGTCCAGTTCTAATGCTATATTTATGTTGTTTTAATCTTAGTTCGAGATTTTTACCAGTTTGACAGTAATAAACTTCATTGCAAATTTTACAAGGAATCTTATAGACACATCCATCAGCATTTTGGGGGAATTTTTTATCAAAAGTTTTTTTACTGTATCAAGATTTTTGAATACAACTTTAATATTAAAAGTCTTAAGAAGAGAAGGCATATCAACCAAGTTTTCATGGTAAGGGAGACCCAACATATTTTTAGTTGAATAAGGCTGGTTGTCCCTTTTTGGATAGAAAAAAGAATTTCTAGCAACTTTAAAAGATTTATCAATTACATTTCTTGGGTATTTTAAATCATTACCTATTTCATAAATTTTGGATATTTCCTCATCTATGAACTCAGGACTACAAATTCGTAAAGCTCTCAAAAACATTGATGAGAAAACAAACAGTTTGACTCTATCTTGATGCGAGGAATAATAGTGGACATAGGAACAGTTATTTGTAGGTTTTCTGTAAATTTTAAATTTGAATTCATTATTACCCTTAATAATTAAAACATCTAGAAAAGGTAATGAGTTATTTTCTTCAAACTCAACAGTAAGTTTATGGAATGGGCTAAGCTATTTAATTTTCCCAAGGAAATTGTGTATATCTACATTTTTGGCATAAGACACAAAATATCATCAACATATCTGAACCATTTAGCTCTATTAGGGAGGATTCTGTTAAGCAATCTTGTTTCAAAAAATTCCATGTATAGGTTACTAAGAACAGGTGAAAGAGGATTTCCCATTGCCACACCAAACTTCTGAGTGTAAAACTTATCATTAAATACAAATTTTGCATCAACAATGCAAAGTTTAATAAGTTTAATGATAGTAGGAACTGGCAATGGTAAATCATAGTTAACGAGTTCTTCAGATAAGAAACTTAATAAATCATCAACAGGAACTTTCGTAAACAAGGAAGTAATATCAAAACTAACCATGTTAAAATCATTTAAGTCAGTCAAGGAGCTTAATTTATCAACTAAGTCTATGTTGTTTCTAACATTAAAGTTAGAAATTTTGCCAACAATAGGGCTCAAAATATCAACAAGCCATTTGCATAATTTATATGAAACTGACCCTATGGAGCTAATAATTGGTACTTACTGGATTCCCTGGTTTGTGTGTTTTTATTAGTCCATACATGTAAGGTAAAGATGGATTAGTGGAAGTAAATTGTTTGACTAATTCATCTTTGCCTTTCAGTAGAAGTTTTATTGTTTTATTGAAATTGTTGTTAACGGTTTCAAGGGGATTTTTC
>NW_026467747.1:7500-10579 GCF_026875155.1 Cherax quadricarinatus
TGGTGACCTGTACTTAACCAGTGGTGACCCGACTTTAACTCGTGAAAAAGTGTCTTGGTGCTCCCTGTGGACTGAACCAAGATCTCTCCACGAGCAATTACCACACCAGGAGAATTGGGGTAAGCGAAAATGGAGATACGGGGAGACCGAGGAAAAAAGAGGATTCGTAGTAGTCCTCCTTTTCGAGTCCTCAGGTAAGAAGGGATGTGGGCGTGGCTGGGCAGCAGGGGACGAAGTTAACGATAAGAAACGAATGGAAAAACCCGAAACGATGAAGAAAGAACTGTGTGGAAACTCTTGTGGAAACCCCCAAACATTTTTCGGTGCTACCCGACGAATGTGAGTCGACACTGGGACGTCACACGAAAGCAACAAGGAAGGAAGAAATTTTTGTTTTGGGTAGCCAGGGTTTACATGGATAGGGCATTTTCTTGAAGGACAGGAGTAGAACAGAGGGTTTGCTTTTCCGGGGCTGGGATTTGGGGGCATTGTTAGCCGCTTGATAACTCATGAACGGGAATGGGGTCAATCCTATATTTTCCTCAGTGCTTGAGGGGAAAGATGTAGCAAGCGTAGAAGTGAGATTTAGTTAGAAAGTTCACGACAGCTATGACATAATTTGAAGAAGGGGGGGTCCCTGTTATATGTGGGATTTTGCCAAGAAGAAGGGTGTTTGGGATGAATGGGTTTTCCAAGTAATTGGGATTTAATTGTTGGGTGGGAAAAAACCCGTAAGGATATGCAGTACCATTCATTACAAACTGGGGACAACTTCTATGGGCCCAAAAGACATGTTGCCCGGGAGGGGTTCACTTATTCAGGGGGGGTTGGGTTTTTCTTCTAACTCATTGAGGGGGTTGTTAGGACTTTTAAATAGGATTGTTTTGGTATGGGTATAGAATGAAAATAATGAGTACGGATATATTGACTTTTGCCTGATATTAAGAATCTTAATATAGCGTCTGGAGTAACTCTGGGTAATGATAATTTCAGAAATTGTGTAAAAACAAAAAACAATAGGAAAAAAAGGCAGAAGAAAAAAATATGGATTTTTTGCAACAGTCGAAGTGCAAGAAATAAAATTAAAAAACACGTTTGGGGAGATGCGCTGGGAAAATTTGATATCATTGCATTAACTGAAACGTGGTATGATTAAAAAGTCAGGAATGACCTGAGTGTAAAAATTAGGGATTTAAATTGTTCAATGGGATGATTAATGGGAAGGGGGGGGGGGTTGCATTATATGTTCGAGAAAATATTAATTGTTGCATAAAAACAGGTATAAAAATAATGGAGCAGTAACAGAATCTGTTTGGGTAAGTTTGAGAGGGGCAAGTAAACTAATTCTAGGTGTAAAATACCCACCTCCAGGGTTGGACACGATAAGGGAGACTTCTTTGGGCGAAATTGTTAGAGCTTCTAGACACAATAATAGTCTGTAGGGGACTTTTAAATTTAGTAAATTGACTGGGAAATTTTTTGACAGGGAATTTAAGGCCGTGACTTTATGGAAACAGTTCAAGACTGTTTTTTTGAAGCATGGGAACGAGCCCACCAGGGGTAATAATTTTAGACCTAGTCTTGTCAAAAAAGGAAAAACTCGGAAAATCTGGAGATCACTGAAGACTTGGCGCAAGTGATCAAAGTCCAACTTTTAGCATTAAATAGAAAAGCAAAATAAAGATAATACAGTAAAAATCACTGATTTCCTTCGCCGACTATAATGGACTTAGGGGGCATCTTCTATTTTGATTGGGGTTATCTAGCAATGATTTTATTCGCGAGATCATACTTATGATAAGAAGGGGTCTGCTTTTATGATTTTTTTTCTTAATAATGTACCCGTGCCCCGAGAGATATTAGGTCTAATAAACGTCCCAAATGGTTTAACGTAGGTTAAAGCCTATTAGGGGGGAAAAGGGGAATTTTTTTAAAGGGGACGTGAGGAGGGTTTTAAACCCTTTCTGCCCCTAAGTTCTCTTAAAAGAAAGTAAAAAAAGGCGATTTGAAAGGCTAAACGTGATTATGAAATTTAAATTGCTAGTGAATCAAAGACTAATCCAAAGGGGTTTCATTCAAATGTATTGGCGAAGGTGAAGGAAAAAGTAGGACCTCTGAAAATTGGGGAAAGGAAGCTGCGGATAACGATGGAAAGTATTTCTTATTTTTGACTATTTTTTGTCGTTTTACAAAGGAAGATTTAAAAGAGATTCCAGTAATTAACAATTATTTGTTCCGATGAAATTTAAAAAAAGCTAATATACGTCCGAGGGGCATGGTTATTAAACAGATAGACAAAATGAAGCAAAATAAGTCCCTGGGACCCGATAGTTGTTTTCCAGGGTACTTAAGGAATGCTGAGGAGCTTTGCAGCCATTAACGAGTTTTAAAGCGTCCCCTCCTTACCGGGGTTTTTGGGCCCGAGTTGGGAAATGGCTAATGTATTCCTAATTCAAAACAGGGGGTAATCCGTTTCCTTTAAATTTCCCTCCAATAAGCCGACATTAAGTGGGGAAGTTATTAGAATCATTAAGCTGACATTATTAGAAGTCAACTTGAAAAGCATAATGATAAATGAATCCAGCATGGGGTTCACGAGAGGGCTTCCTGCCTGACAAACTTGCTGACGTTCTTCAATAGAACATTTTGAGGCAGTTTACATATAAGGGAAAATTTTAGTTCATTTGGATTTAGTAAAGCCTTCGATAGAGTACCTCACAGGGGACTCTTGAATAAAGCGGGACTCATGGTATAGGGGGTAAAATTCTAGCAGGATAAGGGGATGGTTTCCAATAGAAACAGGAGTTACCTTAAAGGAGTGAAATCTGATTGGGATTAGTCACTAGTGGCGTTCCAAAAGGGGGGGGGGGTTTTTTTTTTGGGGGGGGGGGGGGGGGGGGGGGGGGGGGGGGGAAAGGAGTTTTGGGGGAAGAAAAAAGGGGGAAAAAAAGGGGGGGGGGGGGGGGGGGGGTTTGGGGGTTAAAAGGAAGGTATTTTGCCCTTGGGCAAAAATAACCCCCCGAGAAATTAGTGAAAAGTTTTATACAAAGTGAAAGGGACTTTGGGGGGGTAGCAGAAA
>NW_026467748.1:0-12062 GCF_026875155.1 Cherax quadricarinatus
GAAAAAAAAGGGGGGGGTACGGGGAAAACTTCCTTGTTAAGACATCCAGAGGAGAGAGGTGAGGATGATCCAGAAAAAGACTGACCTTGATTTACCTGAGTAGTTCGACATCGAGGATATCATGTATGAAGGCCCCTAAGGAGCTAGGTGATAAGGGTTCTGTGCTTTGAATACATAGTTAGCTTCAAGTGGAGGGGAGAAGCAGGAATAGGTTTGGAATTTCCAAACACATAAGGGGACTGCTCAGGCATGAGGAACTCCGGCAAAACATTCAGTGGGAAAAGCTTACGGGAAACCAGTACAAAAAATGATGGACTATGTGGAAACAAAATGCAAGGAGCAAGGAGAGGTTTTTCCAAAAAGAAACAGAAATAAGGGAAGAAGAAACGAGTCTGGTACCCAAAGGTGTAGGGACAAAAACAGGTGTACAGACATGGAAAAGGTACAGAAGACAAGAGAAACTCAGGAAAATAAAGAGATTAGCCGAAGAGCCAGAAAAAAATATATGCACAGATAGAAGGGAGGCTCAAGGGAAAATATGAAAATGACATAGCATCAAAAGTCAAGTCTGCCCCGAAGCTGTTGTATAGCCACATCAGGAGGAAACACAGTCAATGACCAGGTAATCAGACTGAGGAAGGTGATGATTTTCACAAGAAGCAACCAAGAGGTATGTGAAGAGCTCAACACGAGATTTAAAGAGTATTTACAGTTGAAAACCAGTAGGACTCCAGGAAATCAGAACTAGTGGGAACACCAACAAGTGGTGGATGAGGTAACACATAACCAAGAAAGGGGTTTGAAGAAGCTGCTATGTGAACTTGACACCTCAAAGGCGGTGGGACCAGACAACATCTCCCCAGGGTCCTTAGAGAGGGAGCAGAGATGCTGTGTGTCCCCATTAACAAAGATCTTCAACACATCCTTTGAAACTGGGGAACTCCTGAGGTATGGAAGATGGCAAATGTAGCCCCAAATTTTTAAAAAGGGAGACAGAAAATGAGGCACTAAAACTCATACCTGTATCCACAATGCGTACAGTAAGGAAAGTCATGGAGAAGATCATCAGGAGGAGAGTGGTGGAGCACCTGGAAAGAAACAAGTGTATAATTGCAACCAGCACGGTTTCAGGAAAGGGAAAATTTCCCGTGTCACAAACCTGTGGAGTTTTATGACAAGGTGACAGAAGTAAGTCAAAAGAGAGAGGGGTGGATCGACTGCATTTTTTTTTTGGACTGCAAAAAGGCCTTCGACCAGTTCCTCACAAAGGGTTACTGCAAAAGCTACAGGATCAGGCACACATAACAGGAAAGGCACTGCCCAAAGGGTCAGAGAATACCTGACAGGGAAAGGGAACAACGAGTTATAGTAAAGTGACGAGGGGTCCCGAGTGGGCGCCTGTGACAAGCGGGGTTCCACAGGGGTCGGTCCCAGGACTTGTGCTGTTTTTGGTATATTTTGAATGACATAACGGAAGGGATAGACCAGAAGTGTCCTTGTTTCAGATGATGTGAAGTTAATGAGAAGAATCAAATCGGATGAGGATCAGGCAGGACTACAAAGAGACCTTTACAGGCTACAAGCCTGGTCCAGCAACTGGCTACTTTAGTTTAACCCTGCCAAATGCAAAGTCATGAAGATTGGGGAATGGCAAAGAAGACCACAGACACAATATAGCCTAGATGGCCAACGACTGCAAACCTCACTCAAGGAAAAAGGACTGGGGGTGAGTATATCACCGAGCATATCTCCTGAGGCGCACATCAAACCAGATAACTGCTGCAGCACACGGGTGTCTGGCAAACCTACGGATAGTGGTTCCAATACCTCAGTAAGAAATCGTTCAAGACTCTGTATACCATTTACGTCGGCCCATACTGGAGTATGCAGCACCAGTTTGGAATCCACACCTGGTCTAGCCACGTCAAGAAATTAGAGAAAGTTCAAAGGGTTTTCAACAAGACTATTCCCAGAGCTAAGGGGGGTTTTCCTACGAAGAAAGGGTTTAGGGAAATTTGGCCTGACGACACGGGAGGACAGGAAGCGGGGGAGACATGGTAACGACATATAAAATACTGGGGGAATAGACAAAGTGGAAAAGAGGGGATGTTCCAGAGATGGGAAAAAAAAAGAGGTAAATTGAAATTGAAGAAGATGTTTAAAGGGTGTTGGAATATTTTTTGTCATAAAAGTAGTCAGGCCGGGAATATCTAAAAAGTGACTTTGGGGAGGCGGGAACCAAATGTTTTAAGGGAGGTGATAAACCATGGAGCAGAGAGAGAGAGGACCTAGTACAATCAGTGAAGAGGGGGGGCCAGGAGCAAATACTCGACCCTGAACTACAAATAGGTAGACAAAAAAAGGCGAGTAACACACACGCCACGCAAGGACCACACACACACACAACATACACACAAACACACACAACACACACAATCACACCACATACAAACCACAAACACACACACACAACACAACAACAAACACACACATACACACACACACAACACACACACCAACAACACACAACACACATACAAAAAGGGGACTCCCGGAATGAGGAACTCCCAAAGGGGGGTTTTCATGGGACAGAAAACTGGCGGGGAAGCCAGTTAATGAGATGAGGGGAAAGTAGAACAAAATGCAAGGAGGCTGAGGGGGGTTGTACCCAAGGGAAACGGGAATAATGAAAAAGAAATGACCCAGGGTTTTCCCCAAAAGGGTGCAGGGAGGCAAAACCAAGTGTGTGGGGAAGGGAAAAAAATATGAAGGCAAAGGCCCAGGAGAATAAGGAAACATCTAGACCCAGAAAAATATGCCAGATAAGAAGGGGCCCCAAAGACAATATGAAAATGACTAGCAGCGAAGGCCAAATCGACCCGAAACTGTTGACACCCCTCAGGAGGAAAACAAAAGTCAAGGACCAGGTAACAGGTAAGGAAGGAAGGAGGAGAGACAACAAAAAAAGACCGTGAAATATGTGAAGAACTCAAAAAGAGATTCAAAGAAGGTTCACAGGGAGACAGAAGGGACTCCAGAAAGACGGGGAGGTGGGGAAAACCACCAAATGCTGGAAAAGTACACCAACCCAGGAAGAAATGAAGAGGCTTTGAGTGAGCTAGAACCTCAAAAACAATGGGGCCAATAAAAATCCCCCATGGGTATTGAGAAGGGAGCAGGGCGCAGTGTACCCTAACAACAATATTCAATACACATCGAAAAAGGGAGATTGCCTGAGGCATGGAAGACAGCAAATGTAGTCCCAGTTTTAAAAAAGGAGACAGACATGAAACATTAAACTAAACCCGTGCACGACTGTATAGTATGCAAAATCATGGAGAAGATATCAGGGGAAGAGTGGGAACACCTAAAAGGAACGATCTCATCAACAGCACCAACATGGGTTTCAGGGACGGGAATCCTGTGTCACAAACCCACTGGAGTTTTTGTGACATGGTGCAGCATAAAACAAAGAGAAAAAGAGGGGGGGTGGGTTGCATTTTTCTTTGGGCTGTAAGAAGGGTTTGACAAGTTCCCACAAGAGATTGGTGCAAAAACTGGAGGACCAAACAGGGGTAAAAGGAAAGCACTACAAGGATCGGGAATACTTGTCAGGGAAAAAGCCGAGTCATGGACTGGGAGGTGTCAGAGTGGGCACTTGACCACGGGGTCCCGCAGGGGCGTAGGCCAGTGCTGTTTTGGTATTTTAACGACATGACGGAAGGGGTACAGTTGGAACTGAAGACACAGTAAACAAGGGGGTTTAGGAAGATTTTTTCAGCCCCAGAGTAGTCAGTAATTTGGGAAAAGTTTGGGAAGCGATGTAGTGGAGGGAGGATCCATACAAAGCTTTAACAAGGATGAAAAACTCACGGTCAGGGAGATGACCTAGTAGGATCATGAAGAGGCGGGGCCCGGGGCTCGGAACCCCACCCCCCCAACCCAATAGGGAGTACAAAGGGGACAACACACACACACACACACACACATACCACATACACCGCACACAAAACACGACATACACACACACGCAATAAAACACAAATACACACAACATACCACACACGCAACACTACCCAAGAAACACACACACCACCACAACACCACACACAACACACACACACCAAACCCCAAAACGCACACACACAACATACACCCACACATACCCCCACCCAAAAAAAACCAAAACCACACAACACACACCCCCAAAACACACCAAACCCCCACACACACACTACAACACACACACAAAACAAAAACACACACACCACACACCCAAAACAACACACACACACGCAAACACAAACACACACACACACCACACACACACACACAACCACACACCACCAAAACCCCGCACACACCATACACATACACACAACACAACGCAAGAACTACAGTATATAATTTTTAAAGCTTGTTTTTTAAAACATTTTTTTTTTGCCTTTTACTTTGTTTGATTCAAAAAAATTTTTTGTTAGAAAGCCCAAATTCAAAAATGGAAGTGAAAAACAAACTTAAATTATCGAGGAATAATTGGACGAAGTGATTGAAGTGTTTTGTAGTCATTCAGCTTGATGTAGTGTAGTAGTAGGGGACACACACGTCACGAGGATCCCGGCACACATACACTATCTGATGGTGAACAATACTTCAGTTCCCCGCACTAAACCCCCACAACCAACACTATACAGTAGTAGTAGGAGACACAAAACGTCACGAGGGTCCCCCGGGACACATACACTAACTGATGGTGTACAATACTGCAGTTTTCCCGTACTAAACCTTCACAACCAACACTATACAGTAAGGGTTTTGGGGACACACACGTCACGAGGATCCCGGCACACATACACTATCTGATGGTGAACAATACTGTCAGTTCCTGTACTACCTTCACAACCAACACTATACAGTAGTAGTAGGAGACACACACGTCACGAGGATCCCGGCACACATACACTATCTGATGGTGTACAATACTGTCAGTTCCTGTACTACCTTCACAACCAACACTATACAGTAGTAGTAGGAGACACACTCACGAGGATCCCGGCACACATACACTATCTGATGGTGAACAATACTGTCAGTTCCCGTACTACCCTTTAAAAACCAACACTATACAGTAGTAGTAGGAGACACACACGTCACGAGGATCCCGGTACACATACACTATCTGATGGTGAACAATACTGTCAGTTCCTGTACTACCTTCACAACCAACACTATACAGTAGTAGTAGGAGACACACGTCACGAGGATCCCGGCACACATACACTATCCCTTTATGGGGAACAATACTGTCAGTTCCTGTACTACCTTCACAACCAACACTATACAGTAGTAGTAGGAGACACACGTCACGAGGATCCCGGCACACATACACTATCTGATGGTGAACAATACTGTCAGTTCCTGTACTACCCTCACAACCAACACTATACAGTAGTAGTAGGAGACACACACGTCACGAGGATCCCGGCACACATACACTATCTGATGGTGAACAATACTGTCAGTTCCTGCACTACCCTCACAACCAACACTATACAGTAGTAGTAGGAGACACACACGTCACGAGGATCCCGGCACACATACACTATCTGATGGTGAACAATACTGTCATTATCCTGTACTACCCTCACAACCAACACTATACAGTAGTAGTAGGAGAAAAAACCGTCACGAGAATCCCGGCACACATACACTATCTGATGGTGAACAATACTGTCAGTTCCTGTACTACCTTCACAACCAACACTATACAGTAGTAGTAGGAGACACACACGTCACGAGAATCCCGGCACACATACACTATCTGATGGTGAACAATACTGTCAGTTCCTGTACTACCTTCACAACCAACACTATACAGTAGTAGTAGGAGACACACGTCACGAGGATCCCGGCATACATACTATCTGATGGTGTGCAGTATTGTCAGTTCCTGTACTACCTTCACA
Source organism: Cherax quadricarinatus (assembly GCF_026875155.1). NCBI lineage: Eukaryota > Metazoa > Arthropoda > Malacostraca > Decapoda > Parastacidae > Cherax > Cherax quadricarinatus. The sequence goes on from NW_026467748.1 coordinate 5,967, forward strand.
ACCAACACTATACAGTAGTAGTAGGAGACACACACGTCACGAGGATCCCGGCACACATACACTATCTGATGGTGAACAATACTGTCAGTTCCTGTACTACCTTCACAACCAATACTATACAGTAGTAGTAGGAGACACACACGTCACGAGGATCCCGGCACACATACACTATCTGATGGTGAACAATACTGTCAGTTCCTGTACTACCCTCACAACCAACACTATACAGTAGTAGTAGGAGACACACACGTCACGAGGATCCCGGCACACATACACTATCTGATGGTGAACAATACTGTCAGTTCCTGTACTACCTTCACAACCAACACTATACAGTAGTAGTAGGAGACACACGTCACGAGGATCCCGGCACACATACACTATCTGATGGTGAACAATACTGTCAGTTCCTGTACTACCCTCACAACCAACACTATACAGTAGTAGTAGGAGACACACACGTCACGAGGATCCCGGCACACATACACTATCTGATTGGGAACAATACTGTCAGTTCCTGCACTACCTTCACAACCAAGATAAGATAAGATAAGATAAGATTTCGTTCGGATTTTTAACCTCGGAGAGTTAGCCACCCAGGATAACCCAAGAAAGTCATTGCGTCATCGAGGACTGTAACTTATTTCCATTGGGGTCCTTAATCTTGTCCCCCAGGATGCGACCCACACCAGTCGACTAACACCCAGGAACCTATTTGCTGCTAGGTGAACAGAACAACAGGTGTAAGGAAACGTGTCGAAATTTTTCCACCCGCCGGGAATCGAACCCGGGCCCTCCGTGTGTGAAGCGGGAGCTTTAGCCACCAGGCCACCGGGCCACCAACACTATACAGTAGTAGTAGGAGACACACACGTCACGAGGATCCCGGCACACATACACTATCTGATGGTGAACAATACTGTCAGTTCCTGTACTACCTTCACAACCAACACTATACAGTAGTAGTAGGAGACACACACGTCACGAGGATCCCGGCACACATACACTATCTGATGGTGAACAATAATGTCAGTTCCTTCACTACCTTCACAACAAACACTATACCCGTAGTAGTAGGAGACACAAACGGCACGAGGATCCCGGCACACATACACTATCTTATGGTGTACAATACTCTCAGTTCCTGTACTACCTTCACAACAAACACTATACAGTAGTAGTAGGAGACACACGTCACGAGGATCCCGGCACACATACACTATCTGATGGTGCACAATACTGACAGTTCCTGTACTACCTTCACAACCAACACTATACAGTAGTAGTAGGAGACACACACATCACGAGGATCCCGGCACATACACACTATCTGATGGTGTACAATACTGTCAGTTCCTGTACTACCTTCACAACCAACACTATACAGTAGTAGTAAGAGACACACACGTCTCGAGGATCCCGGCACACATACACTATCTGATGGTGAACAATACTGTCAGTTCCTGTACTACCTTCACAACCAACACTATACAGTAGTAGTAGGAGACACACACGTCTCGAGGATCCCGGCACACATACACTATCTGATGGTGAACAATACTGTCAGTTCCTGTACTACCCTCACAACCAACACTATACAGTAGTAGTAGGAGACACACACGTCACGAGGATCCCGGCACACATACACTATCTGATGGTGAAAATACTGTCAGTTCCTGTACTACCTTCACAACCAACACTATACAGCAGTAGTAGGAGACACACACGTCACGAGGATCCCGGCACACATGCACTATCTGATGGTGAACAATACTGTCAGTTCCTGCACTACCTTCACAACCAACACTATACAGTAGTAGTAGGAGACACACACGTCACGAGGATCCCGGCACACATACACTATCTGATGGTGCACAATACTGTCAGTTCCTGTACTACCTTCACAACCAACACTATACAGTAGTAGTAGGAGACACACACGTCACGAGGATCCCGGCACACATACACTATCTGATGGTGAACAATACTGTCAGTTCCTGTACTACCCTCACAACCAACACTATACAGTAGTAGTAGGAGACACACACGTCACGAGGATCCCGGCACACATACACTATCTGATGGTGAACAATACTGTCAGTTCCTGCACTACCTTCACAACCAAGAGAAGATAAGATAAGATAAGATTTCGTTCGGATTTTTAACCTCGGAGAGTTAGCCACCCAGGATAACCCAAGAAAGTTAGTGCGTCATCGAGGACTGTCTAACTTATTTCCATTGGGGTCCTTAATCTTGTCCCCCAGGATGCGACCCACACCAGTCGACTAACACCCAGGAACCTATTTGCTGCTAGGTGAACAGAACAACAGGTGTAAGGAAACGTGTCGAAATTTTTCCACCCGCCGGGAATCGAACCCGGGCCCTCCGTGTGTGAAGCGGGAGCTTTAGCCACCAGGCCACCGGCCCCCAAAACTATAAAAGTATTTGTAGGAGACACAAAGCCAAAGAGGATCCCGGCAACATACACTATTGAAAGGTGCACAATACTCTAATTTCCTGTACTACCTTCACAACCAACACTATACAGTAGGAGTAGGAGATAAACACGTCACGAGGATCCCGGCACATACACACTATCTGATGGTGTACAATACTGTCAGTTCCTGTACTAGCTTCACAACCAACACTATACAGTAGTAGTAAGAGACACACACGTCTCGAGGATCCCGGCACATACACACTATCTGATGGTGAACAATACTGTCAGTTCCTGTACTACCTTCACAACCAACACTATACAGTAGTGAACATCAAAATGGTATACAATACCGACAGGTGTTAGGTAAGACACATATGCAACAGTTAGACAACTTTATTCCGAAACGTTTCGCCTACACAGTAGGCTTCTTCAGTCGAATACAGAAATTAGGCAGGAACAGTAGAGATGTTGAAGACGATGTAATCAGTCCATCACCCTTGTAGTCGTAGAATTTGAGGTTGTCAGTCCCTCGGCCTGGAAAGGTTCAGTTCCATAGTCAGGAACTACTGAAGATCAAGCGACAGTGCGGGACTTAAATACTGTCGGAAAGGAGAGTGCAGAGTAGTAGTAGTAGTAGTGGTTTGTTAGTAATAGTGGTGAGAAAAAGTAAACCCCTGAAAGGTCTGTCCCTCTCAGATCCAACACTTCTCACTTGAAAAGCTTGTCCAAGGTGTTTTCTGTACCAAGATGCCATGTGTTTTCAGTGTCCCGACAAGATGAACATCAAAAGGTATACAATACCGACAGGGTTTTTAGGGAAGACACATATCAACAGTTAGACAACTTTATTCCGAAAAAGTTTCGCCTACACAGTAGGCTTCTTTAGTCGAATACAGAAATTAGGGAGGAACAGTAAAAGATGTGAAGACGATGTAATCAGTCCATCACCCTTGTAGTCGTAGAATTTGAGGTTGTCAGTCCCTCGGCCTGGAGAAGTTCAATTCCATATCAGGAACTATCTTTAAGATCAAGCGACAAATGCGGGGACTTAAATACTGTCGGAAGGAGAGGGCAGAGTAGTAGTAGTAGTAGTGGTAGTATGTATGGTGAGAATGTAACCACTGATAGGTTCAAAGTCCCTCTCAGATCCAACACTTCTCACTTGAAAAGCTTGTCCAAGGTTTTTCTGTACCAAGATGCCATGTGTTGCAGTGTCTGACAAGATGAACATCAAAATGGTATACAATACCGACAGGTTGTTAGGTAAGACACATGCAACAGTTAGACAACTTTATTCCCCAAACGTTTCGCCTACACATTAGGCTTCTTCAGTCGAATACAGAAATTAGGCAGGAACGTAGAGATGTGAAGACGAGTAATCAGTCCATCACCCTTGTAGTCGTAGAATTTGAGGTTGTCAGTCCCTCGGCCTGGAGAAGTTCATTCCATAGTCAGGCACTATCTGAAGATCAAGCGACAGTGCCGGGACTTAAATACTGTCGGAAGAGAAAGGGGCAGAGTAGTAGTAGTAGTAGTGGTAGTAGTAGTAGTGGTGAGAATGTAACCACTGAAAGGTCATGTCCCTCTCAATCCAAACTTCTCACTTGAAAAGCTTGTCCAAGGTGTTTTCTGTACCAAGATGCCCTGTGTTGCAGTGTCTGATAAGATGAACATCAAAATGGTAAACAATACCGACAGGTTGTTAGGTAAGACACATATGCAACAGTTAACAACTTTATTCCGAAACGTTTCGCCTACACATTAGGCTTCTTCAGTCGAATACAGAAATTAGGCAGGAACAGTAGAGATGTGAAGACGATGTAATCAGTCCATCACCCTTGTAGTCGTAGAATTTGAGGTTGTCAGTCTCTCGGCCTGGAGAAGTTCAGTTCCATAGTCAGGAACTATCTGAAGATCAAGCGACAGTGCGGGGACTTAAATACTGTCGGAAGGAGAGGTGCAGAGTAGTAGTAGTAGTAGTGGTAGTAGTAGTAGTGGTGAGAATGTAACCACTGAAAGGTCATGTCCCTCTCAGATCCAACACTTCTCACTTGAAAAGCTTGTCCAAGGTGTTTTCTGTACCAAGATGCCATGTGTTGCAGTGTCTGACAAGATGAACATCAAAATGGTATACAATACCGACAGGTTGTTAGGTAAGACACATTTGCAACAGTTAGACAACTTTATTCCGAAACGTTTCGCCTACACAGTAGGCTTCTTCAGTCGAATACAGAAATTAGGCAGGAACAGTAGAGATATGAAGACGATGTAATCAGTCCATCACCCTTGTAGTCGTAGAATTTGAGGTTGTCAGTCCCTCGGCCTGGAGAATTCAGTTCCATAGTCAGGAACTACTGAAGATCAAGCGACAGTGCGGGGACTTAAATACTGTCGGAAGGAGAGGTGCAGAGTAGTAGTAGTAGTAGTAGTGGTAGTTAGTAGTAGTGGTGAGAATGTAACCACTGAAAGGTCATGTCCCTCTCAGATCCAACACTCTCACTTGAAAAGCTTGTCCAAGGTGTTTTCTGTACCAAAGATGCCATGTTTGTTGCAGTGTCTGACAAGATGAACATCAAAATGGTATACAATACCGACAGGTTGTTAGGTAAGACACATATGCAACAGTTAGACAACTTTATTCCGAAACGTTTCGCCTACACAGTAGGCTTCTTCAGTCGAATACAGAAATTAGGCAGGAACAGTAGAGATGTGAAGACGATGTAATCAGTCCATCACCCTTGTAGTCGTAAATTTGAGGTTGTCAGTCCCTCGGCCTGGAGAAGTTCAGTTCCATAGTCAGGAACTATCTGAAGATCAAGCGACAGTGCGGGACTTAAATACTGTCGGAAGGAGAGATGCAGAGTAGTATAGAGTAGTAGTGGTAGTAGTAGTAGTGGTGAGAATGTAACCACTGAAAGGTCATGTCCCTCTCAGATCCAACACTTCTCACTTGAAAAGCTTGCCAAGGTGTTTTTCTGTATGAGGGATGATACTCACTTCTGTACATAGTTTCTACTGTCTTCAAGTTATGTCCTGAATTGTATTGATAAAGCACTGGAAGGCAAACGTCTACAGTAAAGATACCAGATGTTGCAACATTGTCTTATTCAATCTTGTCGGTATTAAACCATTCGCACAACTTGTAGACACTGCAACGTCAGAATATAAATTAGGACAGTACATAACATGTAACAACACGACAACTACTACTACAACAACTAACCCATTTCTTTGGAAGGACCTCTTCCACTGGAAATCCCGGCCCACAGGAATTGCCCTCGTCTGTTCACTGACGTTCTAATAAGGCCAGATTCTTTCAACTGCATCAGAACTCGACTATGTGCCGTCGACCTACTACTATGGATTAGGGACGTTACCTGATCTTCTGTACATAGTATCTATGTCTTCAAGTATGTCCGGAATTTGTATTGTAAAGCCACTGATAGGCGAACGTCTACAATAAAGATACCAAATTTGCACTGTGTCTTACTCCCAGTGTTTTCTGTACCAAGATGCAATGTTCAGTGTTGCAATTTTGTCCCGAATTTTTTGAAAACCATGGATCAAACCAAAAAAGGGGGAAACCCTTTTCAAGTTTACCCCCTTTTTCGGTTTTTTTGTCACAATTTTCCCGCAATCAAAAGGGGAAAAAAAAT
>NW_026467749.1:0-13582 GCF_026875155.1 Cherax quadricarinatus
ATTTAAGACTTTCTAAAAAACCACTTATTCGCCGGGGACAAAATAATCAACCTCTTTTTAAACATTACCAATAAATTCTCCCAATACTTGAATCTTAAAACTTCAAAACACCATACAGAAAATTGATCATCTTGTTTGTTAACGTTGTAATGCCAAATTTGTACAATATAATGTTCATATCGAAATGTTCAAATTTCATCGTTTCAAATATCGATTGTACTCATATTGTAAATTGTTTAGGGTAATTTCTATCATTTAAAACCTTTCATTGTTTGTTAAGATTAAGTTAATTTTAAGCTGCACATAAGGGTTTGTCAAGGTTTTTTGGCATTACACCCACTGTACAAACCTTGTACAACTATGTATTATGTCTAAAAAACTATATGAATATATTCCAACATTTGAAACTGGTCAACAGATTTTCTTTCAAAAGTTATTGCAGATAATACAACATTTTACTTGCAAATACGTAAATATTTTCCCTGCAGACTGACACATTACTTGAGGGATACAACATTTTTCTTGCGTTTACTTGGAGAGGTTTTGGGGTCAACGCCCCCGCGACTCGGCTGAGACCAGGCTCTAGTGGATCAGGTTGATAAACCCAGGCTGTTACTGCGGGCCGCACGCAAACTGAGTGGGAACCACTCCCGGTTGTCGGTTTACAGACTTTAGGTCCTGCCCAGTGCTTGAAGACAGCCAAGGGGTCTATCGGTTTCCCCTTATGACCTTTTTCAAGGGGGGCTTCTTGGCGTGGTGAAGGGCTCTTGGTCTGAGGAATTACCCCTGTGGCTTCTTCCTCAGACCGAACCTAATTACCCCCCATTCCCCCCTCCCCTTCCATCCCCCCTTTTTTCCATTCCTCCCCCTCCCCACCCCTTCCTTTTTCCCTTCCCCTTTTTGGCCTTGGGATTTCTCCCACAGGGGCGCTAGTTTCCTAGTAGGGAAAGGGGCACCGGGGTCCATCCCCTTTTTTTAAAGGTTTTTTTGGCAGTGGCGTATTTGCCGTGGAATCTGGATTTCCTGGGATGTCCCGTCCCTCTCCATATCCCCGGGGTAGCTTTGGGGGGTCTTTCGGGGATGGTGTATCTCTGAAGCCACCCCTTTGGTTCCGGGGTGGGGGCCGAAGGAGGGGATGGGTTTGTGGCAGAACCCCGGGCCCCCCTCTTTTTGTCCACCGGGGAGCCGGCAGATGTAGGTTCTATCCCGGATTGCTGGTTTATGGATGAAGGTAGGGTATGGCAGGGTTCCATGTGCATCTGCGCTACTAGCGGTGCTGAGGTCCTCTTGGGCGCGGAGGGGATTTCCCGGCCCTTTCTTCCTCCTGGGAATATTCCCCCCCGCCCCCCCCCCTTTTTTTTTTTTTTTTTTTATTTTTTTTTTCTTTTTTTTTTTTTTTCCCTTAAAAAAAAAAAGCAAAGGATAACCTACCATGGGAACCCAATCCAGAACCCACTCCCCCCGGGCCCTTCTTGTTTTCCCGCCCCCATTCTGACCCTCCCTTGTGTTTAACCACTCTTCGGTCCTCCGAGCCCCTGTACCTTTTGCTGGTGTGTTTCCCCCACCCGTTCAGGTACCGGGGCTTCGACTGACTCCTTCGTTTGTCTAACCCCCGCTCTCCTTTGACTAGCTTCCGCTTCTCCCCTCTCGGTACGGCAATTTCGAATCGCCTCCCCTTTTCCCACGCCAGCCCCAAACCCCGGGTCCTCTCCAAACCCCAACATCAATTCCTGTTGATGCTCCTTTCGTTCCCTTTCCCATTCTACTCCAAAAAACCCGACATTAAAGCCTCCCCCCCGCTCATTTTTTGGGACCACACAATGGACTAAATTCTTTACTTTAAACCGACTTCTTCTCCCTCCCTTTTCTGACCATAGTTTTTTGGAAAAGCGCCCCTGCATCATTTTGGGTAGAATTTTTCTTTCATGCTTCAAGAGCGGACGTGCATCGTAAATGCCCCAGAATGCTACCCAACCCCAAATGACTTTCTCTCCTTTCAAATACATATCTCTATCACTTTTGAAAAATTTTTTTCTCTAAATTTTTTTCTTTAGGGGTACTTCTTCTGCCCCCTACCATGCCAACAGAATTTCCAGTCATGGGGAAATGATTTTTTTGAACACTGGGATCCAGGATCTCCCAATCCTCAAATAGAACATATTCCTTCCTCCATGTAATGGGGCTCGTTTAACTTTTGACAGCGAGAATCCCCCCCTTGTATATGCAGGGGACATGGTTACAATTCGAAAGGGATCCCCTACACCGAATGTAAAATTGCGCGTTTTGGTCACCCGCGAAATATTGCAGACTATGGCCGAATGCCCAGTCTTGGTGCCGACGCCTTTCAATACATCTTGCAGTCACCTCCATCTTGCCTTTTTGTAATGAAAGCTCCCCTTGTACTCCCGCCGTTCCCAGGTCTACTTAAATAAACGAAAATCCTTGCCTAAAGAGGCAAAAGGTCCCCCTTATGCTATGGCTTTTACTCACCCCCCCCAAAAGGGAGACTACCCCGTTTTCTTATTCTCTTTTTTTCCCAAACATCCCCCCACTTGGGGGGTCCCACTTCGCAGCCCCCTCTGTTGTTACCCCTCCCCATCCCACTAGGGCTCAAACCCTTTTTTGCTGCCCTTGGGCTTGACTCCCGACTAAAAACCAGTCTGTTCTACTCTTCACGTCCTTCCTCACAAGCCCCATATCAAAAACCCTCGTACGACATAAACCATCGCCCTTCTCTTCTCTAAGTCCAAAAAATCCAATTGCTCAAATCTTCTTTCCCCCTTCCTTCCCTTCTTCCCCCCACCACACTTTACCTTTCCTTCTCTGACCTATTTTCTTCCCCTTTCCTCTGGCCTATTCAAGTGTGGAGATTCACCCTCCCTCGTACATGCCTTCCACCCCCCGCCCCTCCCAATTTTCCCTCTTCTGCCACCTCCCAGGTTTCTCCCTCTTCTGCCCCCCCCCCCACATTCATTCCAGTCCCTTACACTCTTCCCCCCCCTCTATTTTGGTACAGTCCATTACGTCCCAATCTTTACTCCCCCTCCTCCTTCTATCTCCAATAGGGCCCCCTCCCATAAATTTTTGAATTCAGAAACACTTAAAGCCTTTTTCAGAAAAATTTTTGCAGAGACAAAAAACCTTCAATGGACATGATTCATTCCTGTTCCTTTCTTCCCCCCCCCCATTTTCAAAACCCCCCATTTTCGCAAGCCCTTTCCCTTTCACTACTTGAACGTCTTCCATCACCCCACGTTGACTTTTCTAACCCCTCTGGGCCCAGGTGCCTTTACCCCACAGATTCCTGGTATTTTCTTTTATCGCCCAAAAGGCCTATTTTCGTGGAATATCCCGGCCTCAGGGTAAAAAGGGGGGAGCTTCAGATTTGCTTTCCAGGGGTTTTCCCCCCGTTTGGGGCTTGCTTACAAGAACCAAAAAATTTCCTCGGGGTTTCCAACCTTTCTCAGGCATAATTTTTTGTACTTTGGATCCTTTTTCCGTGGGACCTTTTAAAGAAAGGCCCTTTAAAGCAAAATTTTTTCCCTCGTCAACTATTTGTCTATAACCTCGCTGCATTAACACTGCGCCCGTAACCACTTAATAAAGGGTTACAAAAATGTTTTTTTATATCCTTTTCCCCGGCTTTTTTATCCGACGTTGCCTTTCTTTTTTATCTTACCACCCCCCACTTTTGTTACTTGGTGATTTTAAAAGCCCCCCATTTCCCCTGGGGGGGGCTCATTGGATCACGTGGCATCCCTTGGAGGCTTTTCTCGCCTCTCACCCCCTCCCGTTTTAAAACGGGTACTCCCACCCATTTTATCCCCGACTCATACCCTCTGCTCGACTTCATCTGCTCTTTTCCCCCTGCACAGACTTCACCTGGTCTGTTCACCGGACTTCATGACGCGATCATTTCGGGTATTTTACTCTCCCTTCCCATTCACCCCCTTTCCATAGCCCCCGCTGGGAAATTTTATCGGGCAAATTTGGGGTCTTTTCTCACACCTCACTGCTTTTAGTGAGGCCTTCTTCATCCTCCCTTGACGAGCCCTACATCTCTTTCCCGACGTCAGTTTTAAACCCCAGCTTTCATTCAAACCCCAAAACCCCAGGCAGGCATCTCAAATGCTGCTTGGTGGTTCCGCTTTGCTCGTGCAGTATTTGAAACGTGGCTGCATGGGGGAGACCGGGACAATAAAAACTGCTGAGAGACTTCTTGATTTTAAGCAGAAGCGGCGATCCCCTCGGTGCATCCGTGAAGCTAAAAGCACTTGTTGGCGAGACTATGTTTCCACATCACCTTCTTCTTCTGGAGTGCAGTCTGGAAAAAAATGAGAAAATTTAGTGGAAATACTCTCCCGACCCGGTCCCTTTTTACGGGGCCTGTGTTGATGTAGCAAACCCCCTCACGTTGCCATTGAACCGGCACACTTTTGGTCCTATTTCCCCTGGGCTCCATTATGCCCCCCGTTTCTTTCCCCAAGTCTGCCAGAGGTTAGTACCCTTGGACTTTTCTTTTCTAGGAAGAACAGTATAAATTGCTTTTACCTTCAAGAACTGGAGGCAAGCCTCACTTTCCGACCGGGACCCCCTGACGACATTCATATTCGTATGTTACAAATTTACATCGGGCAGCCCTTGTATCCTCTTTCCCTCTTTTCAATCTTATTTGGGGACAAGGGTTCTTCCCCGCGTGGAAATCGCCTTGTTCTCCCTTTTCACAAACCCCGGGGACTACAGGCAGATCCCCCACTATCGTCCCATCGCTTTACTGTTTCAGTTTGCAAATGATGGAACTCCTAAATCGAGTTTTTAAATTTGGGTTTTAAAAACCCCAACAGTTCCCCCTTAGTCAATTGGCTTTGTAAGGGTCGTTCTACCCTAGACCCCTACTATGCTTGGATACGTATGTTCGTAATGCCTTTGCGAATAAACACTCGTTATTGCCGTATTTTTGACCTTGAGAAGGCATATGACACAACTTGGAGGTATAATATTTTGGCCCAGGCCCTTTCCCTTAGGCCTCCGGGGCAGCTAACCACCCTTTTCCCCGTAAAAAACCCTTTTTAAAACTAAAACAGACTTTTCCGTGTTCGGTCAAAAAAATTTCCCCTTTCCCGGACTTCTCCAAGGTGAAGGTTTTCCCTCAGGGATGTGTTCAAAGCACAACACTTTTTTCCTCCTTGCTATAAAATGTTTGGCCCTTTCTGTTTTTTCCACCCAATTTTTTGGCCCCATCACTCTATTTTGTTTGACTTCGCAAATTGCTTGTGCGGGCCCTGACGTCATTTTAAATTGCAGTTTCTTTTTCCCCACATGCGGTCAAACCGTGTTTCCACTTGGGCCAAAAACGCATGGGTTTAAATTTTCAAGTACCAAAACTCACCAAATTACTTTCACAAAACGCTCTGTTATCCCCCGATCACCCTTTGAAACTCTATGGCCCCCCCGTACCCCCAACTTTGATACAGCAGGTTTCTAGGCCTTCTTTTTGCCCCGTGGGTTTTTATCCGGGAAAACCCCCTCACTTTTACCTCTCTGAAGGCAATTTGCCCACACCCGGGCCAAAACCCTTTTTAAAAAAAACCCTTTGGGCTCATTTTCCGGGGGGGAGCTGATCGTCGAACTCGGGCTTCCCCTTTACATTCAGCCCCCCTTTTTAATCGAAACTCCGTTTTGGGGGCCCAAAATTTTTATTCCGCACCTCGTCCTGCACTCTCTCTACCTTTAAACTCAAAACCCCATCACCAAGGATTACGTTTGTGCCTTGGTGTTTTTTTTGGCTCCCCCCCGTTGGGGAAGCCTCTTACAGAACGAATGTTCCATCCTTTTCGATCACCGTGAGCCCTTTGCCTTCGCCCCTATGGTACGCTCTCACATCTACACAATCCTTCCAAAAAGAATGGTCACCGAAATTTTTTAGACATTCTTTTTTTTCGTTTCGCCCCGCCCCTGTTTTGCTTCCGTCTTTTTTTCCCCCGGGGCCAATTTTTCACTCTTTCTTCCCTTCTTTAAACCACCTTTATATTTTCCCATGTAGCATCTCACTTTTCCCTACCCCCCTAAATTTCCACCCGTTCGGGTCTTTTTCTTTCTCACTTCCCTTTTGCTCGAAAGCTCAACTGCCTGGGGTGGTTTTCCCACTCCTTTTTTGACACTTCCATTTCCCCCATTCCCATGCCACCAAATTTTTACACAAGGGCTCAAAGTTTTCAGACGGCGTCGGATTGGGCAGCAGTGGTTTTCCGGACACCCGTTTTTGCGGGGGCATTTACTATTTTTTCAGCTAGCATTTTTAACGCTGAAGGGAAAGGGCCATTCTTGCAGCACTTATTCCTATCACATCTATCCTGGTCATCTTTTATGTAGTAGTCCCCGACTCCCTTAGTGCTCTACAGGCAATACAAAAATTTTAAAATAAAATTTTCACCCCTAGTTTTTCCGAAACCCAAACCCTTCGGTACGCCGTATCCCCCAAAACAAAAGAATTGCTTTTTGTTGGGCCCGGGTTCATGTCGACGAAACGGGGAAAGTGAACGGCAGACACTGCTGCGGGGGTCAAAAGTACATGACCCAAACCAAAATTTCCTTTTAGGTTTCCATTTCGGGACTTTTTTGCTGAAAAAAGCACCCCCCCTTCCCCCCTTTTTGGAAACAATGTTGGTCAACTCTGCAGGGTAAAAAACCTTCATTCTTTTAAACCGAGAAAAGGGGTTTTACGGCCGTCTTCTTGTCATAAAATGCCGGGGTTTGGGGAAAGCCCAAACCCCTCTCCCTCCTTCGCATTGGCCACATTTCCGTCTTACTCAAGGGAAACTAAAGGAGAGGCACCCGTTCCCCCTCTTTTACATTGTCAAGTTCCAGAATCATTAGCCACATTCTGTTAAAATTTGCCCTCCCAAACAACGAGAAACGCAGAATTTACCTCCCCACTTGTCTTTTTTTCTATTTAACTCTCCTTTCCCTTTTCCCTTCTTGCTGAGGGACCCTCCTTTAAATCCTGAAAACTCTCTTTTACTTCTTGACAACGACTGTTTTTACCCCCCACAAACTCGGATGATACTTTTTTCGCACTCCCCCACCCCTTTTCTATTCATCTCTTGCCCCCTTCCCCTTTTAAACCCATCCACTCCCCTGCTGTTACCGTAACCAAAAAACTCCCATCTCCCTTTTGCCACCTGAGGGCCCCCCTTTTTCCTTCCCTCCCTGCAGCGCGGGTATAGCCTTGGGGGCTTAGCGTTTTCTTTTTTATTATAATAATAATAACCCCCCTTTATGTATTTGGGCCCCGAAAAACTATTGTGTTTTTCTCTTGGGGCTATTTGGCACCCCTCCCTTTTCTTTGGGGGGAAAATGTTGGATCTCCTGCCGATTTTTTTGCTTTCATAGGGGGGTTTTTTTCCCTGGAAAAGTTTGGTACAATCCCTCTAAAATTTTTCCCGGGGGTGTAATTTTTAAAAGCACCCCTTCTCGCCTCCCTCTCCCCGGGAATACACCCCCCTTAAATTGCTTTTTGGGAAACCTGAACTTCTTTTTTTTTTCTTTTCGTTTTCCTTTCTTTTTTTTTTTTGTACGTAAAGAACAAACCCTTTTCCCTTGTAAAATGACCAAGTTTCAATAAAAAAAACTCAAAAAACAACTGAGAAAAAAAATATTTACTAAATAAACAAAAAATATTTTCAAGGGACCGTCGATGTGGGACATTTAAGAAGGGTTTTTTTTGGCATTAAACTACGCATAAAACAATGCTAAAAAACTATTTAATTTATGGTAAACTTTAAATGTTTAATTTTTTTCCCTTTTTATAATTCCCAAAAAAATATAAAGTTTGTATGGTTTTTTACATTTAAAGGGCCCGGCCCCAAAAACGGGCTTTTTTTTTTCCCCACAAAAATCAAAAAAAAATTAAAAATTTCTCAAAATGCTAATCATTTGTTTGTAAAACAATCTTTCCCTTTTTGTTGTCGTGAATTTTTTTTTTGCATTCCCCGCCCAATTTTTAATACAGTACTCAATATAATGTGAATAAATTTCCGGGAAAAAACCGCGAAACCCCGCCGACCCAACCGAATTTTTTTTTTTTTTTTTTTTTTTCCCCGAGAAAAAAAGCTTTTTTCCCCAGGTTTATTTCATTACGAGTGTATATCGTAGTTACCCAATTCCCTTTTCTTTAATGAAAACACCCGGAGGGGAAGGAGGGAAAAAGGAAGCCATCCCTAACATTTGGGGAAAAATTTAAAATTCCCGTGGGAACGCTCGGGGAAAATACCCCTTTTATTATTTATTCTGGGGTAATTTCCCCAAATTTTTTTTATTATTTTTATTGTTTAAAAAATGTCATATTAGATCAATTGTAAAAGTTAAAAAAAGCCGTAGAAGCTACAAAGCGTTAATTGAAGCCCTATTCCCGGCCATTTCCCCAGACGGAATTTTTCCAAGACAAACAGCAAATTTTTTCCCCGGAGGTCCTGATTGGGTTTTAAGTCCTAAAGTTAAAAACCCACTGTAAATTTTTATGCTAAATCGTCAATTATTATCTTTGAAAGAATAGTAAAAATTTAAATTTCAGAAAAAAAAAAACGGAAAAAAAATTTTAAAAATTACGACAGGTGGCCCGAAACCCGCCCGGGGGGTACGTCACCCAAATGTTTTTAAATAACCATTCTAGGATTAAATAGTTACACCTTTCTAATTAAAAACCCAACCCGGGTTTCCCCCAGTCCTCCGCCCCCTAATTTTACCACATACTTTGTAAAACCCTCTGAGAACATTAATTTAGTCAGGCGTCATTTACCACAGGTTCCCTTTGTGATCAAATTTTATCATTTACCGCCCCCAGAAAATCACTAGGGATAGGATAGGCCTACATGGACAATAAAAAGGGGGTTTAACTAGAAACTACAGTAAAGAAAAAACTGGGAAAAAGGTACACAAATTTTGACTGGACAGAGATAACAATTTTCCCCCGGACGTAAACGATGCTGGGGAAAAAATTTAAAAAAAGGGTTTACTACCAAACCCCTTTAAAAATTGCAAAACCCGTTTTAAAAAGGTTAGATTAAAAAGAAGAACGAAACCCCCCGGGTGACAAATGAGATATTAATAATAAAGAAATTCAGAGACCACTTTCTAAAAAAAATTTTAAAACAGACAAGGGTATTTCAGCACAAAAGAATTCCAAAGGGGGAGGGGAACAGAGACAGAGACTTTTAAAAAGGGGGCAAAGGGGGAAAGCAAATACTGCTCAAAAAAAATTTAAGGTTAAGCATAACCCCAGAAATCTCTGGCAACAACTAAAAAAGTTGGGGGTTTTCCTAAAACCAGTAATGGTCAACTAGTACTCACTACGAAAAATGAGGTAAAGCCCCCGAAACATCTAAGGGGGCAAAAATTGGGTTTTAATTTCCCACCCCCAAAAACTTTGCATCAACACTAGTAATAAAAAACCAGCTCATCAAATACCTTTAACACACACTGATAAGTTTTTAAACATACCCATACCAAAAAAGGGGGAACCCCAAACAGTTTTCAACTATAAGTGTATCTCTTTACTTTATTCCAAAAAAAACTAAGCAGGTTTAAAACCCCCCCCAAGAGCCCCCAAAGGGCCCCGATAAAAATCCCGCTAAGTTCCTTTAAAAAAAGGGCTTTTTGAAAATGTCCCAAACCCCCAATTTTCACACAAAATAAAACTATCAAAACACCCACTAATACCGGTACGCGGAGGGGTTCAAGGAGGCCAAGTTACTCCCAAACTTCAAGAAAAATAGTAGGTTTTGATGTAAGCAACTATAGGCCTGTTAGAAAAACCCCAGTATAATATCAAAAATTTTAGAGAGGGCGGTGTAATTCTCAAAATAGTTTAAATACCTTTAAAGACCCAAAAACATTCCCCCAACTATTTAATCGGGCCCTTTTGAAGATCCTACTCAACCGACACCTCCCTTTTTAACGATGGATTACCGAACCGAAATGTCAAAGGGGAACCTCTAGGTTGAACCTTAGACTTGAAAAAGGGGCCTTCGAAACGTCAACCACAATAATTAGAAATAAATTAAAGCATCGTAATTTTCTGTAGACGGGTTTAAATCCTCCCTTTAGCAACAGAACAAATACCCAAATCAACAAAACAGAATCAGAACCCCTCCGATAACATGGGGATTCCCCAAGGTAGATTCGGGGTCCTTATTATTCTTATGTTATTCAATAAAAAGCCTTTTATCATGTCAAGGCAAACCCTATTTTATGCAGAGACAGTGCCTGTTAGGCAGGTAAAACCCACAAGAATTGCTAAGTTTTAACACTGGAACGGGAGTCTTGCACAAATGGTAAACAACAAACACATTTACCCCGGGGAAAACTGAAGCCATTCTCTTTGGGCACAAAACAAAAACGAAAGGGTAAAAATTTTTAATGTTAAATTTAAAA
Organism: Cherax quadricarinatus; assembly: GCF_026875155.1. Classification (NCBI taxonomy): domain Eukaryota; kingdom Metazoa; phylum Arthropoda; class Malacostraca; order Decapoda; family Parastacidae; genus Cherax; species Cherax quadricarinatus. The sequence goes on from NW_026467749.1 coordinate 10,432, forward strand.
TGGGGAGCCCATCACGGGGTTTCATCAAAAAAATTTTTGGGGAATCCCCTTTTGACCCATGCTGTCGGGAAATTGATATTGAAAGTGTAGTAAAGAAAGGGGAAAGCCAACGAAGTTCTGTAAGACAAGCACAAGTCAAACCCACTGGGCCGCAGGACCCTATGTCAGCCCTTATACAATGCCATATGGGTTTCGCATGCTCTTCTTGGGTACCGCCCTTTACAAAAAAACTAAAGATAACTGCAAATCACCCCGGGAACAAAACCCGGAAAGTTTCCCACCCGGGGGGGGCCCAAAGAGAAAAAAATGTAGGCCGGGATAAATTAAAGCATTTTGGAAAATCCCTGAATTTTAAACAAGAAAAAAAACCCTGAAGCTAAATCATTTTAATAAAATTCTCAAAAACAATTTTCCAGAATACCCTTGCTGTAAATTTTTGTAAAGGTTTGGGGAACCAAAGAAATCATAGTACTGGGGGGAGAGAGCACAACTTTGAAAGTCCCCCCGGGCAGGGGGCCATTTTTTCCCAAAACCCCTTTTTTAATTGTACGGGCAAAAAAAGAATTTGGAACAACTGCCCAAAAAGCCCAAACCATTCCCTTTTAGCATAACCATTTTCAAAAAGGGATTCCAAAAGGTGTCTGATAAATTTAGCTACAAAAGAGGGGGGAAAATGTTTTTCCCCCTAATTTTGTCACTTTAAGGGTAAATTTTACCAATTCCAAATAATAAACCCTTTTTTTTAAATTTGTTTTAAATGCCCTTTGGTGTAGTAATAGCCCCTTTTTAGTATGTAATAAGATTTAAATTTTCCATTTTGAATAATAAAAAAAATATTAAAACCCTTTTTATATTATAATAAAAAGGTAAAAAGGAACCCCAAGTAAATAATCACTGTTTTGATTTTTTTTGGGTTATCCCAGGTTCTCTACCCATATTTTGCTTTTATGTTTAATTCTATGTAACGGGTATTTGTGTATACCTAAATTTAAACTTACTTGAAAAAAATTTCCCTAGAAAAATGGTCTTGTACCTTTGTTTGCCAGAAGTTAAGCTATTTTTCTATTTTGTTTAAACCCAATTTTGTGAATTTTTTTGAAAAAATTTTTTTTCGTTCCGCTGAGCCCCCCTTTTTTACCCCTAAAACCTTTTCCCTAATTTTGGGTGCCAATCGAACTTATGTGTGCCGGAATTTTTTTGGGACACTTTTCCAGTCATCATTTTATTTGTAGATTTTTTGGCAGTTACTTTTAGGTATGCTTTACAGCATTTAAACCTGTACAAAACCACATCATTTATTTGTATAAAAACGTACAGCATTATTTGTAGATAACAAAAAAAAGCAAACTTGTAGATAAGTACAACATTTATTTTAAAATTTATACATAATTATTTGGTAGATCAAAAAGGATACATAAGTAGTAACGGGAAAGTCTTTTGACAACTTTCGCCCAAACCCAGCAAACGGGGTTTGGTACAAGTGTTTTTTGTAGGGACTTGCCCAAAACATGTAGCCAGTCCCAAGCCTTTACGAATCAAGTTACCATTTCTCTTTTGTGAGTACCATCCCACAACTCGTCGGTATTTTCCAAAATCATCCACTCTACAAAAATTACTTGTATTTTAAATAACGGGAAGATAAAAAAGGTTTGCATATCAGGACTTGGGCCCCCTAACAAGGTCTTGCCTCTGGTGTAAGTCCCTTTCACCACAGACTAATTTTAAAACATATTTTAAATATTGTGTTGTAAATTTTTAAATGCAAAAAATTTTTTTGCTTTATAAAACCCGGAGAAAAAAGTTTAATATTAGTAACGAGATTTTATACCTACTTAAATTAAAACATTGCCTTTACCATGGGTAATTTACATGTTACTATGCTTGCATATTTCAAATCCTACCTTACTAATAGGTATCAGTATGTCACCATAGTACCGAACTTGCACACGAAAATCACTCACTACGAAAGCAAAAGACTTGGCAGACGATGCAACATCCCCCCAATGAAAAGCAGGGGTGTCACTAGCACGTTAAGAGACCATACAATAAGTGTCAGGGGCCCGAGACTGTTCAACTGCCTCCCAGCGTACATAAGGGGGATTACCAACAGACTCCTGGCAGTCTTCAAGTTGGCACTGGACAAGCACCTAAAGTCGGTTCCTGACCAGCCGGGCTGTGGCTCGTACGTTGGTTTGCATGCAGCCAACATAACAGCCTGGTTGAAACAGGCTCTGATCCACCAGGAGGCCTGGTCACCAGACCGGGCCGCGGGGCGTTGACCCCCGGGAAATCTCTCCAGGTAAACTCCAGGTATCTCTCCCGCCTGCGTTCCAGGAATACAGGGGTTTAGGAACCTCAAGCGCTCCATAATTGGGGGTGTTTTATCTCCGTTATGCGCGCCGTGAAGGTTCTCTGTACATTTTCTAGTCAGCAATTTCACCTGCCTTGAAAGGTGCTGTTTGTGTGCAGCAATATTCCCAGCCTAGATAGAAACAAGTGAACCTGAAGAGTGTCATCATGGACTTGGCATCCCTAGTTTTGAAGGTTCTCATTATCCATCCTGTCATTTTTCTAGCAGATGCGATTGATACAATGTTATGGTCCTTGAAGGTGAGATCCTCCGACATGATCACTCCCAGGTCTTTGACGTTGGTGTTTCGCTCTATTTTGTGGCCAGAATTTGTTTTGTACTCTGATGAAGATTTAATTTCCTCGTGTTTACCATATTTGAGTAATTGAAATTTCTCATCGTTGAACTTCATATTAAGTAAGTAAGTAAGTAAGTAAATTTATTTAGGTATACACAATACAGTTACATAGAATTATCATACATAGCAGCATATGTGTAGAGAACCTAGGATAACCCAAAAAAGTCAGACAAGTGACTTATTTCCATTGGTCCTTTTACCTTATTATTATAATATAAAGGTTATAATATTTTCTTATTATTCTATAATGAAGATAACATCTTATTATCATACTAAAAAGACTATCTACTACCCGAGGGTCATTACGACTATCTACAATACGAGGGTCATTACTAGGGATAAGGGAAAATTTTCACGTATTTTTGCTAAAAAAAAAGAAAAACATTCCCCTCCCTTTCTGTTGCTTCATTAATCATCAGACACTTTTTGGCATCTTCTTGAAG
>NW_026467750.1:0-13201 GCF_026875155.1 Cherax quadricarinatus
ACGGTGACGTTGCTGAAACTGGCCTTTGCCAACCATTTGGTTTCTTCCTTTACACACACAAGAGTCGACCACCACAAACCGACTCCCTCCCTCTATGCCTCCCGGCGTGGAGGGAGATATATATTAATACATTGGCCGTCTCCCACAATGGCAGGGTGGCCCAAAAAAGAAAAACCATCACCATCATTCATTCCATCATTGTCTTGCCAATGGCGCGCTTACACTACAGTTATAAAACTGCAACATTAACACCCCTCCTTCAGAGTGCAGACACTGTACTTCCCATCTCCAAGACTCGAGTCCGTCCTGCCAGTTTCCCTGAATCCATAAATATTACCCTGCTCACACTCCAACAGCACGTCAAGTCTCCATTCGCTCCTGTCTAACACTCTCACACATGTGTGCTGGAAGTCCAAGCACCTCGCAAATAAAACCTCCTTTACCCCCTCCCTTCAACCTTTCCTAGGCCGACCTCTACCCCTCCTTCCCTCCACTACAGGTTTATATACTCAAGAAGTCATTCTATTTTATTTTAGCCTCTCTACATGTCCGAACCACCTCAAAAGCCCCTCCTCAGCCCACTGGATAATTGTTTTGGTAATCCTGCACCTCCTCCTAATTTCCAAACTACGAATTCTCTGCATTATATTCAAACCACACATTGCCTTCAGACATAACATCTCCACTGCCTCTAGCAGCCTTCTCCTTGTTGCAACATTCACTACCCATGCTTCACACCATGTAAGAGCGTTGGTATAACTATAATCAAAGTTGTTTGTCTACACAGACTCCTCAGTGCACCACTCACCATTTTCCATTCGTCAGTTCTGTGATTCATCTCTTCTTTCATAGACCCATCTGCTGACACGTCCACTCCTAAATATCTGAATACATTCCTCTTCTCCATACTCTCTCCCTCCAATCTGATATGCTCATAACCTTACTCTTTCCTATATTCACTTTCAATTTTCTTCTTTTACATGCCTTACCAAACCCATCCACCTACATCTGCAACTTCTCTTCAGAATCTCCCAAAAGCACCTTGTCATCAGTAAAGAGCAACTATGAAAGTTAAGACACATGTGGAACATCTGGATATCTTTATTATAGACGTTTCGCCATCCAGTGGCTTTATCAATACAGATTCTAGGACATAATTAGAAGACAGAACTACATACAAAAAGATGAGGTAATCAGTCCCTCAGCCTTGGAGTTAGTGTTCACAGCATCGTGATGGAGGAGAATCTGGAATAAAGGCGAACGAACGAACGAACAAGTTCAGGTAAGATCCCAAATGGGATGAGCGGGAAGACGGGACAGACGAAGAATAGTGCTGGAGAGGAGTGTTCTTAGTCGTAGAAATAGAGCCAGGGCTTAACCCAGCAGCGAAGGCGATCGTGGGACTGATATTGAGAAGAGAAATTCAGGCTCTTCTGTTGGGGCTTCAGAGGGTGAGCGGGAGGAAGGACAGGCGAAGTTTTTGCGCTAGAGAGGAGTGTAGAACTGAGCCATGTCTTAACCCAAAAGCTAAGGCGAACGGGGTCAGAGAATGGTACCTGTCAGAGAAGGTACCTGTCAGCGAATCCAAGGTTATTTGTTGATAAATTAGACACATGTGCCACTCTTGGGTATCTTTATTGAGGAAACGTTTCGCCATACAGTGGCTTCATCAGTCCATACAAAGGAGAATCTTGAAGATCAGGAGGAGAATGAGGTAATCAGTCCCTCAACCTTGAGTCGATGTGGTCAGTCCATCAATCTTGAATAGAATACGGCATATGTGCGGAGAAGGAGCTTATAAACCGTAGGCAGGAGAGGTGCAGCAGTTGCAGGTGGTGTCACATTTGTTCAATGTGGGAGTAGGTCGTGCCCAAGGGTTAGGCAAGCGAAGAATTCCCAAGTATTAAGATTCCAAGAAGTTGCAGTGTCTGACAGGATTGTAGATGAATGGTTCAGAACAAATGTGACACCACCTATAACTGCTGCACCTCTCCTGCCTACGGTTTACAAGCTCCTTCTCCGCACATATGCCGTATTCTATTCAAGATTGATGGACTGACCACATCGACTCAAGGTTGAGGGACTGATTACCTCATTCTCCTCCTGATCTTCAAGATTCTCCTTTGTATGGACTGATGAAGCCACTGTGTAGCAAAACGTTTCCTCAATTAAAGATACCCAAAAGTTGCACATGTGTCTAATTTATCAACGTGTTGGTTCTCTGAGCCATTCATCTACAAGTTATTTGTAATAGGGTTAGAAGCAGGATCATGCAAGGAGTAGAAAAGGTTGTGTTGGTTTGTGGGTCTGCGAATGTCTTCGTCAAGGAGAGAGGTCATGTCGTGTCTCAAGTTTGTCTATCTGTCTGTCACTGAGCGTCTTCCAGTACAGATTCAACGCAGGGATGTCTAATTGGGCATGGGAGACTCGCTTGTGGCGAAGTCCTCCCATCTGACATAAGCACCCAGCGCAGCGCTTTGTTCTGGACACGCTGCAGTTTAAGTAATTTTGTTTTAGCTGCAAGAGAGGAGGCTAGAGGAGAGTAAGTTATCAGAGGACGTATTAGGGATTTTGTAGAGGTGTAGTTTGGTGAGTTTGGGAGGCATGTTACAGCTTGTAGAGGCCGCGCAAGGGCCTTACTAGCTATGCATTCCTGAGTGAATAATGACCGTGTAAGCAAAGAAGGTAGTCAAGATTAACGCCAAGGACAGTGGCAGATTGTGTGATGGGAATGTAAGTGCGGGTGTCGGCTGTTTTGAGCTCGACAGGTAATGGAGAGATCACGTTTCCTGTAGTTAAAATATGTAATGCTGGATTTAGCTGCATTGGTTTTGATCCTCCATTTTTGTTCCAGATGGCTATCCTGTCGACCTCATTTTGTGTTTTGTGTGTGAGTGTATCTATATTGGCTAATGAGTGATGAGTTGTTAATGTCGTCTGCATAGGCTAGTGTGATGGAGTTGTGGTATACAGGTGTTGGAAATGTCGTTTAGTGTATAAAATGTAGAGGGTGTGGGTGAGTATAGAATCCCTGGGATCAGGGCCGGATTAAGAAGTCTCCGGGCCCTAGGCTATTCAGATTGGCGGGGCCCCTTTGAGTTACAGGTAAGCGAAGCGACCCCTTCCAGCTTTGGGGGTGGGGGGGTCGGTGTGAGCCTGTTTAAGGTCTAATTAAATACATTCTGGCTATTTAGATTAAATTTAATAGGGAGAGTACATCAAGACAACCAAAACCATTTACCAACAGCCATTATAACTACTTGTTAAATCATGCATTTTAAAGAGAATAAACTCAAGACAGCATAGTATTACTAGATAACGTGTAATTACTACAGAAAAATTGGAGAGGAATCTCCCATACTCACCCATTAGCGGGAAAACACAGCTGTTCTGATGTAAACAAAGGCGCGTTGAGTGTTGCCATCTATGGTTAGGTTTATTTATTTTATTTTATTTTATTTCATTATTTATTTTTGTTTTGATTAATTTTTAAAAATCAATTTTACTCTCCAAACACTTGAACTTTTTAGGTAGGGACCCCTTTGCACTTGCACCATGTGCGCAGTCTTGGATGAGCCCCTGAACCCCTTGGACTGCAGGGCCCCCAAATGCGCAGGGCCCTAGGCAAATGCCTAGTTTGCCTATGTGGTAATCCGGCCCTGCCTGGGGTACTCCAGCATTTAGTGTGAAGTAGTCAGAGTAACAGCCTTGGAATTTGATTCTCATGGTACGGCCATCTTGAAAGTTGCAGAGGAGCTTACGAGTAGTGAGAGGCAGGTTAAAGTTAGTGCAGAGTTTGTACTTGAGCCCTTTGTGCCAGACAGTATCAAAAGCTTTTTCAACGTCTTTTGCAACCAGGGCTGTCCTGTTTCTTTGTGTTGTGTTTATGATGTTAATGGCACCCTGTGTGGATCTGTGTTCTGAAGCCAAACTGGCCATCAGAAAGTAGGAAGTTGTGTTCCAGGCGATGGTTGATGAGTTTTCAAAGAGTTTTCCTAAAGTTTCGAGGAGGCTGATAGGGCAATAGTTCCTAGGATCAGAGTGGTCTTTTTTGGGTTTAAGAAGGAGGATAGCAGTAGCAGCTTCGAAGAGGGAAGGGAAGTATCCAGAGGCAAGGGAGGCATTGAGGAGGTTTGTGTAGGCTGTAATGATAGTCAAGGTGTTTTAGGATAATATGGTTTAGGCCAGAGGCACCAGGAGCCTTGGGAGGAAGGTGTCTGAGGAGAGTTTTAATGTCTGTGTTGGTGAAGGAGTGTCAAGTTCTTGGGAGGAGGTGAGAGAGCCTAGATGTATGTGGCTATCTGGTGTTGTTTCTTGTGTGTGTGCAGTGTTCCAGTGTTCTATGTTTAGAATGTGTCGAATAACATTTGGATGAGGTGGGTGAGGCTGGAAGATGTTCTCCCAGATGTGTTTGAAGATGTTAGTGGCAGCCTGTGGGTCTGAGATGTGTGTTGTTGTGGGTGATGTGTTTGAATTTGTTGGTGGGAGTTGTGTCTCTGATTTTTTTATAAAGTTCCAGAAGGCTTTTGTGTTTTTAATACGCTGTTTGTTGTATGAGCTATGACCAGTGATTGCTGTGGTCTTGGTCTAGGCTGTGTAAAATGTTGTTTCTAAGTGAGATCTAATTGGACTTGATTAAATCTGTGTTGTAGAGGAAGCGGTTGTGGAAGTAGATAATTAGTCTTCTTGTTCTGATTGAGGGTTTGAATGGAATAATGAGTGGTGTAAGTTTTCTTTGGTATTGCGATGTTGGCTGCTTGTGTAATGGTGTCCTGGATGAGATCAAGTTTGAATGTCGATGTCAGAGATAGGTTGTTGTTGTAGTCATAGGTAAGGTTAGTACTGTCTCTGTTGTTTGAAAGCATCCCAGTCAGCATTCTTGTAGAAGGAAGGTGTGGCTGGGATGAGGATAGGGTTGGAGGAGCTGTGTAAGATGACTGGGATGTGATCAGAGCCTGTAATAGGGCCAGGTGAGATGTAGTGTTGAAATAGAGAGCTGGCTCGGTTTGCCAGAATGATGTCTGGTTTGCCTTGGCCAGTGTGGTTGTAGAAGATGTTGAAGCTTAGGCCGAGATGAATTAGGTGTTTATGGTTGTGGAAGTTGAGTAATTGGTGACCAAGTTTGGTTGTTACTGGTGTGATGAAAGGCTGTGTGTTTGGCATTCATGTCAGCTAGTAGGTATGTTGGTGTAGTTGAAGACTAAGGAAAGGTCGTGAATGTTGAGAATAGTGTTTGGTGGTGAAAAAGATAAAGGAGCCAAGGTGGGTGTGTATTCTGACTGCAAGACAGTGTTGGTGTATAAAAGGGATTGGGAGAAATTCGTGTTTTATGTTGGATTTGACAAGGATGGAAACACCATCGTGGGGATTATAGGGGGACTGTAGTGCAGTATAACCATAATGGCGGATACGTTGAGGGGCTTTGAGGCAGGTACTGCTTAGCAAAACAATATCTCGCCTCTCTGCTTCGAGGAGCTCGGCCAGTAGGTGTCTAATTGTAAAGTAAGAGCTTACGTGAACTGAGTCCCCTTAAACATGATTTAATGCTTTCGTCATAGCAAAGTTAATGTCGGGGGAGGAGTTTTGGATTAAAGCCCGTGATAGTGGTGCCATCAGTGGATGTGTGTTTGTAGGTGTTACAGACCCGTTTCCTGGAGGGGAAGGAAGAGATGGATCTGTTTTTATGTCCTTTAGTCTGTATATCAGAAGTTGGGGCAGGTTTTGGTTTGAGTGGATTTTGTCTGGAGGAGGTGGAGTTGGACCTGGATGAAGTTTTGGTTGTGGTGGAAAAGTGGGCGAAGGTTGATGCAGAGGAAGTGGAAGCTTTGGTAGGGGATGAGGAAGAGGAAGCTATGGTAAGGGATGAGGAAGTGGAAGCTTTGGTAGGGATGAGGAAGTGGGTAAGGAGGTGGGGGGAGGGGTGGTCATAGCAGCAGCAGTAGGGGTATTGGTGGGAGGGGTAGAAGTAGTGAAGAAGGGTAGGGGAGGAGAGGAGCTGGTGGGAGTAGGAATGGGGGGTGGGAGAGAGGGAGGAGGGAGAGGTAGGAGGCTTAGAAGAGAAGTAGGAAGGAGGGATAATTAAAGAGGAAAGATTGTTAGCAGACAAGATTAGTTAAGGACATGCGAGTAGTCTGATTGGTAATCTTGAGAGATTACCATCGCAGAGTGGGCAGCAGTAGCGAGTTGACAGTTAGTTTTGTAGACTAGTATGGGTGTAGGTGTAGAAGGAGAAGTGCTTGTAGTCTGTGTGTTGGTGTTTGATGTGTGTAGAGTAGAAGAGGTAGACCAAGTGCATGGGGAGGCCCAGGCATTGGGGGTAGGGGAGGGAGGTATGGAAGGGTAGGGAGGTGCCTGGAAGGGGTTGGGGAGGGAGGGAGGTTGGCATGCTCTGAGGAGGAATTTGCAACTGCAGTGTGTGACCCACCTCAGTTAGAACAATTAAGGGGGAGGTTACAAGTATTCCAGAATTAGCCAGTTGTTGAACATCTGGAACAGATTTGTTTGGACGTGCATGAGTTTTTGTCGTGGCCGAATCTGTAGCATTTCAAACATTGTGTGATGGGGTGAAAATTCGGAGTGAAGAGTGTTTAGAGGAATGCGGATGGTCTTGGCAAGGATTCCATGATTGAAGATTGTAGAGGCGTCAGGAGTAGAACAGCGTATTTTGAGGGTGGTAGAGTTTTCAGGTCTGTAAATATCGTCAACAGAGACTTTGTTCTTAGTACTAATGTCTTTGATTAAGTCTCTGTCTGTGTCCTAGGCAGTCAGGAGAGAATAGTCAACGTGTTTTGCGATCACTGTACATTTGGCACGGTGTTCAGGAGTTCAAATAATAGTGAAGCCTGCGTTGAGAAGTTTTTGTCTGGTCTCGGTTGAGGTGTACGTTTCGTAAGAATGTCTGTCAAGAAGTAGTTTGAAGGCTGAGCTGGTTTTAAAGACTTTCAGCTGAGGTGCACCAGTGATCTGGTACAATAAATTTCCAAGACAGATAGTGGCCATGATCAGAATTACAGTATTGAAGGTTAAGTGAGAAAGAATTGGGTTTGGAAGAGGTAGAGGCAGGGAAGGCCTTAGAGGCAGGAGTAGACGGAGTAGAGGCAGGTGTTGGCAGTAGAGGAGGAGTGGTAAGGGGGAAGGAAGTGGAAGGCATTGAAGGCATCGTAAATCAGATGTGGCGGCCAAATCTCTGAGAATAATCGGCTAGGCAAGTACGTGTGAAGTAGACACACGTACTTGCCTGGCTGTAACTTTAAAGTTTTCTTGTGGAGTCCGTCGCTGGAGGCACAGAGGTGAGCTGTAGCTTGATGGAGCACTGTATGCCCTGAATGGCGAGGAGAGGCAACACTGGCTGTGAGCGGCGAGTAGAGGCACACTGGCTGTATGGCGTGGAGACTTCAGACAGCAACAGGAGTGCAGAGGGAGGCTTCCTGCCCTTGGATAGGCAGCCACCGACGCACCAATCCTGAAGTTGAAGACGAAGGTCCAGTAACCACCACTCTAAGGAAAGTCATTCTCAACACGGGGTAATTAGAGGCGCGAGATCGTTGGTCGATGGAGCTGTGTGTCTGATGATTAAAGGCAAGAAGACTGGCGGTTATATAGGCGTCAGTGGATAAGGACGTGTAGCAGACGAGGGCATAGTCACTGGTAGGTGGGATTCCCCAGTGGAAGTAGATCCTATCCAAAGGGATGGGTTAGTTGTAGCAGCCGTGAAGAAGGTCTCGTAGATGTCCTCTGAACTGGTAGGCGGGGAATCCCGCCTACCAGTGACTATGCCCTCGTCTGCTACACGTCCCTATCCCGTGAACCGCATCATCTGACATACGTAGATGTCAGCTAGAGTCGACACGTAGGTATAGTCCCATTCTAAATACTTATCATTATTCCAAGAATAGACGGTAATCCAGTTGTGGCTGTTTGCGTGAATATGAGTATTTCTGGATGATAGGGATCAGGTCTTTTTCTCAGTCAGGCACCCAGTTGTAGTGAGGCTCACGTTTATGATGTTGTTGCAACCCCTGAATGGATTACAATGATTATTATGTATATATATAATGTATATTATCTATTCATTTAATTTTATATTGCTTATATTTGCGATAATAGCTAAATCGTAAATGTATGACTTTATATTATTATTTGACTGTTATATTCTTATTTGACTTATGTTGTTAGGATGTACTTATTATGTGCTCAGTTCAAGTCTTGATTGTCAAACTACTGTAATTATCGCTTGTCGCTCGTTATACTGCCGGCTTCTGAGCTGTGCTGTCCACGGGGCTATCACGTGATCGAGGGGGGGGGTGTCCTCACCTCTCGTGAAGTATTCAGTCTGCTCTAGACTCGCTTGGTGGTTGGACAGATTGTCTGTCTCATTATTATTGTTAGTTCTGTAGAACTCTGTTCACAGAACATTGTATAGACTTAGTGATTTTCGACGTTGTACTGAGGTTGTGTGTCGCTTAGACACTCTGAACATCTCAGGTCCTTAGCTATAGCTTCTGACCTAATTTTGTACTGGTTTCTGTGTATTGTCACAGTCGGGTTTTTCCTATGCTGAACTTAGTTTCAGTAGTATGGGAGTTTTGTAACTTTTGTGGAGGATCTGCTGATGGTCCCTACTTAGTGTCGTTATATTATCTCCTTGATCCTGATTGTGTCACAGTCGCTTGTTATATGGCTATTGGGCTTAGCATTCTTTTCATTGTTCAAGCAGACTGTTCTGGCCAGTCGGTCAAGAAGTTAGTTTATGTGAGGACTTTGTCAGTCACTTGTTTAAGTCTAGTCGAGTCGTGAGACATAGTGAACTACTTAGAGCACTTACATGCATACACAAACTTGTACATATTTGTAATAGCTTATTAAATGTTAATGTACCAGACGGTACTTAAGAATTATAAATGTGATATGTGCTTTCAGCACAATAATATTGAACTCGAGAGATTGATTTTATTTTGATTGCTGTGATTAATTTAATTTGATAATATACCTCTAGACTTAATAAATTTATTAAATTTTAATTTCTCTAGTTAGTAGCCTACCAGTTGTAATCCTAAAGCACTATTGAATAATACCAAATTCTAATGGATAATTGGACAAGGATACTGACTACTTGTTACGAAAACCCAGTAACAGGCTGGATGCTAGAAGGTCAGTCCTTTCTAGTATTCACTGGAGATCTCTAAGCTTTTAGAATCGCGTTTTTTGTAACAAATGGGGGCCTGTCCGGGAGGCTCTTGATCCAAGGTGTTGGAGAAATTGTTCAGTTTGACATACTAGTACTTCTATGATCACACACTTTGAGTACTTTCCTAATCTGAAGACTTTGAGTTTAGTCTTGTACAACATACCAGGTGGATGTATGTACCTGACTGAGTCTCTTGATCCAAGGAGATGGAAATACTGTTTATGAGCTCTAGCTCTAAGACAACCAACACTAAAATTCCTATTAGGATTATAGTTTCCCATAATCACTCTCTCGTAGTACAATTATTTTCGTGATGTATGCCAAAGTGAAACAGTTAATTGATACTCTGACTTTGAGTTAAGTACATTAAAACTTCAGACGTGTTGGCAAGTAGCCAAATATCTCAGTGTGACGTATAACAGGAATTACACAGCTGAAACTGTCAGAGCGTTAATTAAAGATATATTGTTTCCTGCTCATACATATATGTCTGATTATGATTCAGATTCAGAAAGCCTAGTGTCACAATTAGGAAGTATGACTATTTGATGAAGAAGAAAGAGCAACTAAGGCAGAAGTGAGCCTAGTGTCTGAGCCTAGTGTAGCTCAGTTCTCGCTCACGCCTTCCCTCCTAACTGTTAGCTTGACGCAGCCACATACTAGTGCAGCGTATGCTACACCTGTATCTGCTTATCCTAGACCAGATCTAGACTCTCTAGAGACGCCTGAACGAGGTGTCCGACCTAAGGACCGTCCAGACCATGTTAATTTCCCTACTCCTCCATTACCCACTGGTCCTATCTCTCAGGAACAGTTTGAGAGGTTGGAATGCCTCATTATGTTGCAGACTGCACAAATAGAGGCGCAGAGGAAATTGAACGAAGAAGATTTCCAAAGAGAAAATGTTCGTCTGGGAAGACAACAGACTGATAGATCACAGGACACATTTAATGTGCAGAAAGCTGCATCCATGGTTCCTAAGTTTTTTGAAAGTGACTTAGACACCTATTTTGATGTGTTTGAGAACCAGGCACGTGCTATGAACTGGCCACGTAAGCACTGGGCAACATTGTTGCATACTGCTTTGACGGGAAGAGCTCAAACCTGTACTGCAGCTTTGCCATTTACCAAGTACATTAGTTATGACGCTGTCAAACAAACAATTCTAGAGACGTATAACTTGTTACCTGTAAGTTATCAAAGAGCATTTCGTACGTTACAACGACGACAAGATCAAACTTGTGTAGAGTTTGCTCGTGAGAAAAAAGTTGCATTTCAGAGGTGGTGTAGAGCTGCCAAGTGTAACAACTACGACAGTCTTGTTCAGTTGTTACTACACGAAGAGTTTAACAACTGTATGCCTGCTGACATACAAGAATATCTGATCGATCATACTACCTCGGATATTCTGGAAACTGCAGCATTAGCAGACAATTACGAGATTTCTCACAAACTTGTACGTACTAAAACACAAAGAAACAAGGTAACTAAAGATGGTCCTAGAAGTTGGCAACCTAAATCAGCTGCTCATTGCCGGCCTGATGTACCTGCTACTGTAACTTCTCGTACCTTTACCAGGAAAACTCACAATCCTGAATCTGTCTCTGTGGCTAGACAGAAATCTGATATCGAGAAGAAGAAAGTTAAATGTACCTATTGTAACAGAAAAGGACATATTAGAGAGTATTGCTATAAGTTAGAAAGAGATACGAGAAGCAGTCGTGCGGCTGGCGCCCCCACTCAAGTCGTATCCTCTTCCGAGCAACAAAGACACCAAAATCATAGCAATACCTCTGAACCTACTGTTTTAGATAATGTTACTCAGGATAGATGACTAGCGTCAGAAAGTGTATCTGACGAAAAGATTCGTTCAGCGATGAGTCCTTACTTTTCAAGAGGTAGAATAGGATTTGGCGAATCACATCTAACTGAGATAATTACTTTCGGAGACACTGGCAGTTATCTCACGTTATTAAGAGAAGATGTACTGCCCATAACAAATGTAGATGACTTTCTTATGTCTCTGGTGACAGCCCGTGGTTGTGGAGTAGTTTGGACCATGTAGACAATATTGGTCGGCTTGCTTGTAGCCGCAAATTCATGTATATTCCGTGTGAAGTTGGGCAGGAAGGCGGAGAGCCATTGCAATATGGACGCAGCTTAAGAATGGGAAAGAAATGTGCTCGAAATGACTATCTGTGGAATAACTGGTTGTGACAGACGGGGTCACATGATTATCTCAAACTCCTGACCTCTTCTTCTCCGACTTAGTTGCATCAATGTGAAATAGGACACGTATGTCAAGTTCTGTACATTTATTAAAGGAAACGTTTCGCCACGAGTAACTTTGTCAGCCGTATCATTGGGGCCAAACGTGAACCGTCACATCCCAAAAGCTTTTTTAAAAAATTTTTCATTATTTTTCACCCTTTTTGCTTACATAAAAAGTATAAATATAAAACGCGGCAGCAATTGAAAGAATAACCCAGCCAATCCATGATGGCGCTGTTGAAAAAATCGTCGACTAATTTCTAGCCATTATCGTCAATTATTCAGTATTGTTAGCTATCGTCAAAAGATCAATACTACTGCTATACTTTATTCCCACACAGGAGGTTTGTAAAACGTAGCGGAGGGAGTGTGGGAGAGAACGTATGGAATAAAAGGGTATCTGATAGGAAAGAACTGATGTGGGAAAGGGTGAGAGTGAAATGAAAGTGGAGGGAAAGGGGTGAGAATGAAATGAAAGTGGGAGGGAAAGGCGAGAAAATAAGAAAGGAGGTAAGGAACAGAGGAGTTAAATACAGATGAGGAGGAAATATGAAGAAGGAATAGAGACAATCTGAGGGGATCGAGAGAGGTTGGGAGACCTGAAGGGACGAAAGAGAGATTTACATCTTTTAGTTTATTTTGATTTAAAAAAAAACAATAAGTGTCAGTATACTGACACTTATTGGTTTCTTTAAGCCATAAGATGTATACACACTGAATGTATAATGTCTCAGAGTAAACACACCCCGACACATGTATCTATGATTTATATTCATCAAGAGGTATATAAATCTCAGCGTAAACACATTATTAATTTACCTAAATTGTTGTTTAATGAATTAAATTTTTATCTGCTGGTGGTTTATAGGTGAAATGCATCGTTATTGACCCAACAGCATCCTAAGCACTGAACCCAACAGGCACTGTGTTTATATTCCACTAGGTAAAAATCTCTTGATGTGTTATGCTGTGAGAACAGCAGTGTATTTATATATATAAAGAGATGTGTTTGTTGCAGTGTATATAGACACAGAGCTCATTAGAGTATTAAAGTGTCAGAGACTTGTTGTGTACACGTGTCAGAGACTTGTTTTGTACACTTGTCAGAGACTGGTTGTGTACACTTGTCAGAGACTGGTTGTGTAAAACGTGTCAGGGGACTGGGTTTTGTACACTTGTCAGAGACTGGTTGTGTACACGTGTCAGAGACTGGTTGTGTACACGTGTCAGACTGGTTGTGTACACGTGTCAGAGACTGGTTGTGTACACGTGTCAGAGACTGGTTGTGTACACGTGTCAGAACTGGTTGTGTACACGTGTCAGAGACTGGTTGTGTACACGTGTCAGAGACTGGTTGTGTACACGTGTCAGACAGTCTTCATGTCCCTTCAAAGAGCCAATAAAAGCAAATACCAAATAGTTACCATCAGCACATCAGTTAATTTTAGTGTGTGTGTGTGTGGTGTGGGGTGTGTGTGTGGACTCGCCTAGCTGTACTCCCTAGTTGTGGTTAGAGGGGTCGAATCACAGCTCCTGGCCCCGCCTCCTCACTGGCTTACTAGGTCATTCTTCCCGCTCCATGAGCTTTTCATACTTCTTAAAGCTATACATGGATCCTGCTTCCCCTACATCACTTCCCAAACTATCCACTTCCTGACAACTCTGTGAATGAGGAAATACTTTCTAAAAACCCTGGATTCATTAAGTCTTCAAATTTTTAATTTGTCCCCTTTTGTGTTTTCC
>NW_026467751.1:0-11907 GCF_026875155.1 Cherax quadricarinatus
AGACCTGAAAACATTTGCAGATAAATTTTAAATGCAGTAAGGATGGTTATTATAGTTTTAAACAAAAAAAGTTTTGTTTGGGAAATTTAAAATTTTACATTGAAAATACATGTACCTTTATCAAACTCACAAACTTAAATAGTTCTGTCTTTTGTTTTTACTGCATATTTGAAAAACTGAATTTTGAGTACTTCATTAATTTAATACAAACTGGTTATTTTTTGCTAACACTTAAGTTTTAGAATTGTTTTTTGAAAATAAAGCACTCTCCACCACGTGTTAAGCTGACCTGTGGCAGTGTCCTCTACCATGCATGGGGGTGTTTTGGTTTCCTGAGTGAGAGGAAAATCGCTTACAGTGAACCCCCTGCCGTTCGGCCCCCGTGATTTTTCGTAAAAATCCGACTTTTGGCAAGTTTTTTCGGCAAAATTTAGCTTCGTGGTTCGTGATTGGACTCATGATTCGGCGCCCTTCTGGTACGCGTCTGCCGCAGCGTGCACACAAAGCCAGTTCCCACACTATTCACACTCAGTGTGCCATTGTTTACCAGCATGTGACCATATCCCACAGGTTCATACAACACATTTCATAATAATTCATTGTTTTTTGTGCTTGCAACTGCAAAAATAACCACCATGGGCCCAAAGAAAGCCCTAGTGCCACCCCTTTGGTTAACAGGTGAGAAACACGATAGAATTCAAGAAAAAAACTCATAGCAAGTACTAAAGTAGAGGAGGACGGAGAGGGAGAATGTGCCTTCTGCAGCGATTCAGTGATTCTGAAATTATGTATGATACTAAAGCAGCAGGAAACGATAAAGGCTATAGCTCCAGCCAGCGATAAAGTGTAGAATTAACAGTTAGCAAGTAAGTTAAGCGAGTAAGTGATAGAAAAACAACACGAGGGGTAACTCTCCAATGTTGTTGGATGTGTATAGGACCGTTTGAACATACCCCGCCCTGCTATCTTCCACCACCCTAAACCTCTGCCAAACACCCCTTTTCATCAAACTAACAATTAAACAAAACATCTCCCCCAAAGGTAAGTGTAAATATAAAAGGACCCCAAGGAAATATGTCCACTCTTTGAATTTTTTGGGTTATCCGGTACTTTACATATATGCTGCTATGTATGATAATCTATTATTTTAACTGTATTTGTGTATACCCGAATAAACTTAGTTATTTATAAATTAAAATGTAAATATTTCTTATTTATAATTACATTGTTTAAGTGTGATGGTGGTGGTGGCCAAAAGCCTCCTCCCCAAACCCTTTTCCATGGCCCCCTTTTCCCAAAACCTAAACCCCTTTTTTTAAGACTATTTCAGTTTACCCTTTTACAGATGACTAATTTTTATTCCAAGTTAAATTATTTCAGTTAATTTTTTTTAAATGATTTTAGAATTGTGTGTTTTTGCTGTAAGAATGAAATTTAGGTCATTTGAACCTAATATACCCTCCTACCTTAAGCCACCTCCCATAAACCCCCGGGTTTTTTATTTTTTGTTTAAATGTTTTTATCCTTTTATTATGGGAAGTAAAGAAATTTTTTCCGTAAGATCTTTTAAAAAAAAATTTTTGAAACGGGCTGAAACATTTTTTGGGGTTTCATTATTTTAAGGAGGAAATTTCGTCTTTTCCCGCCCCCCGGGTTTGGCGGATTTAAGAGAAATGGGGGGCCATTTTATTTCGAATGTTTAATGATGTACGTATATCTATTATCTGTTAATGGTTCTTGGGATCATTTACCCTACAACCCTGTCTCATCAGGCTTCTTCAGTTAAAAATAAAATATTATAGGCAGTGGCAGCTCGTCCATAGGAGCTGCAGTTCCCCCAGGTGTTCACTGCCGGATGCATGACTTCATCAACCTTATGCTAAAATAATTTCCAACTGACAAATACATTATAGGAAAAATCAGTTGTTGTTGTTTCAATGTATTTATAAATGAATTTTTATTTTTTTGTTGAAACAAGATAAATGATTAAAAATAGAAGTTTGATGCGGTATGATAGTATAGGTATTACTGGCGCTACGAGCCGCCACTGATTGTGGGAATAAGAACTGTTGGAAATGCAAAGGAAATTTAAAATATAGGTTGAAGACATGAGCACAGGTCTTTGAATATTTTATTATGAAATGATTTGGTTCTGGGACCATGGGGCCATGAGAAACAGGTTTGTATAGGCAAGGTACATTTGAAGGTCATGTAAGCTGAGCTCTTAATGGGTCACCTGATGTCTGTATCCTGAGGTGGGCAGGGCAAAGCTTATTCACGTGACCTCACTACAGTTCAGCTGGCCTGACCTTCATGTATACCAGCCTATCTATACCTATGTTTTTACAAGTTCAGCATATAAGAATGTATATTGGAGTGAACAAGTTCTCAGGAAATGTCACAAATTGTTTGTACTATATCATATACTAGGTTTTCACCAAATAAGTAGAAGTTTGTTAGATTTACCTACTACTTTTTATGTTCATGAAACAAGAAGAAAAGACCAGCAGTTCTGCCATGTGTAAAATATTTTATACTTCCCACTTTGCATCATATGCCAGTATGGTAATATCTTTCTGGATGATTCTAACAAAATACTGCTATACATTTTGTTGGAAATTCTACATTCTGTATCATAGCATCCGAACACCGTTGATACACCTGCCAAGAAGTGAGTTTTTTGTTAGAGCAAGATTAATGTATTTCCAGTGTGGTTTGGAGCTGTAAATGTGAGCAAGCCCACTTAAAGCTCCATAAGGAAAAAAATGCTAATAAGATTAAGAAAGCTGTGCATCTATGTCACGCTAAGCAAAGTCTTCGAAACATTCATGAAATTAATTGATTGGAAAAATAAGAAGCTTACCAAACTTGCTCATTGATTAAGATTCCTCATCAATACTCCCATCACTCATCAGAAGACCTGATAGCTCCACCAACATGTGGAAGTGACTACCGGATCCTCATTGACCACAAAGCAAATTTGAGCAAGTGAAAGTTGGTTTGACAGATGTAATAAATGTCATTATTTTGAAGGGAGAGGTTGCCAGTACTGATCAACCTGCAGTGTTTGTCACTGCTGCATTGTTCACCCAGATTGTTTTGTTGATTCCTTATTGAAGTTGTTGAAATTACTGTTTGCAGATTACACAGTGCAAGTGGGGGATTCAGAAGAGAAAAAGCATGAGTGTATGAAGGATGAGAGAAATTATAGAATAAAATTATTTAAAAAACCACACCTCTATTTATTTACATTTATTTACTATTTATTTACATATGCCGTATTCAGATATTTGGGAGGGGGACGTGTCAGCGGATGGGTCTATGAAAGATGAGGTGAATCATAGAATTGATGAGGGAAAAAGGAGTGAGTGGTGCACTTAGGAGTCTGTGGAGACAAAGAACTTTGTCCTTGGAGGCAAAGAGGGGAATGTATGAGAGTATAGTTTTACCAACGCTCCTATATGGGTGTGAAGCATGGGTGATGAATGTTGCAGCGGGAGAAGGCTGGAGGCAGTGGAGATGTCATGTCTGAGGGCAATGTGTGGTGTGAATATAATGCAGAGAATTCGTAGTTTGGAAGTTAGGAGGAGGTGCGGGATTACCAAAACTGTTGTCCAGAGGGCTGAGGAAGGGTTGTTGAGGTGGTTCGACATGTAGAGAGAATGGAGCGAAACAGAATGACTTCAAGAGTGTATCAGTCTGTAGTGGAAGGAAGGGGGTAGGGGTCAGCTTAGGAAAGGTTGGAGGGAGGGGGTAAAGGGGGTTTTGTGCGAGGGGCTTGGACTTCCAGCAGGCATGCGTGAGCGTGTTTGATAGGAGTGAATGGAGACAAATGGTTTTTAATACTTGACGTGCTGTTGGAGTGTGGGGCAAAGTAACATTTATGAAGGGGTTCAGGGAAACCAGCAGGCCGGACTTAAGTCCTGAGATGGGAAGTACAGTGCCGCACTCTGAAGGAGGGGTGTAAATGTTGCAGTTTAAAAACTGTAGTGTAAAGCACCCTTCTGGCAAGACAGTGATGGAGTGAATGATGGTAAAAAGTTTTTCTTTTTCGGGCCACCCTGCCTTGGTGGGAATCGGCCAGTGTGTTTAATAAAAAAAAAAATGCTGTACAGGTTTGTGTATTTTACCACATGCTTCATTTGAACTCTTTATAATTGCAGGCACACTACTCGACAGGGAAAGTATCTGCTAGCTTTACAAACAACTTCCGTGATGTGGAGACCAAACATGAAGCTGCAGTACTGGAAGATGATGTTGTAAGGGATCAACGAGTGAAGAAAAAAGGTAGCTATTTGTATGTAGTATTAAATAACTTAGTACTCACCCTGCCTCAGTGGAAGATGGCTGGCTTGTTGAAATTTTTCTTTTATTGTAACAGTCCTAATAGCATGAGGGATCATGTAATAACTATAATAAAAATTCCTCTCATAACACATAGTTATGTTCCGAAGTATCAGTGCCTAACATAAAATAGCATTATGTGAAGTGAAGAATATTAGGGGAAATAGGGATACGTTCTAGATGCCTCCAAATTTGTCAATTCATTTTTTTTAATTTTACAATATAAAATTACTAAAAATATAACTTGCCTTACATTTGGGAGTGATTTCTTCTATATATGGATAAGTATGAAGAGGGTTGATGTGGGCCTACTGGGCTGAAGTGGATGGCTGTTTTTTTGTATT
This sequence comes from Cherax quadricarinatus, assembly GCF_026875155.1. Classification (NCBI taxonomy): domain Eukaryota; kingdom Metazoa; phylum Arthropoda; class Malacostraca; order Decapoda; family Parastacidae; genus Cherax; species Cherax quadricarinatus. The sequence continues at coordinate 4,689 of NW_026467751.1, forward strand.
GATATGGATGCAGAGTTGTTGGTAGTTGATGATTATAGTACAGGTATATACTTTCTGTAATATTTTTCTGGTATGTTTTATCCTACAGCATTTATAGAGCTGACCAGAAAGCTAAACATATACTGTTTGTGAAAACACCTTTCCCTTTTCATGCAGAGTTTTATAGTGTGATAGGGCTTTGTGCCTTATTATTTGTCTACTAAGTGGGGGTTCCTTTCTTGAATTTTTTCATCCACCCACATATTCAGTAGCTTTTTCATCAAATTTAGCAGTAGTAACCTCTTTGACATTCTTTTGTGGAGTTGACACCCTGTACTACTTAATGCAAATGCTTTTATTTTTCTTGTTACAGTGGACTCTCGACTAATGCTGGCATCGTCTAATGATAAAATCGCCTAACGATGCGTTTCTGCGTAAAAATATTGGCTCGACCAACAGTGAAAAACTCAGGTAACAACATTCGTCCCGAACACATCGGCCTGTCCGTCCAGCCTGAGCGCCTCAGCTGCCCTGCCTTCAGCTAGTGTGCCATTGTTTACAAGCCAGGGCAGACGGTTCCATGCATATATGCTATACTTTTGTATTCCATTGTTTTTAGTGCTGTGACTGCTAAATAAGCCACCATGGGCCCAAAGAAAGCTTCTAGTGCCAACCCTGTGGTAAAAAGGGTGAGAAATACTATCGAAATACTGTTTGTACCACGGTCAGCTGCTGCTGCACCACCATCAGCTGTTGCTGCACCACCATCAGCTGTGTTGCTGCACCACCATCAGTTTCTACTGTACCACGGTCAGCTGCTGCTGCACCACTGTCATCTGTTGCTGCACCACTGTCAGCTGCTGCTGCACCACCATCAGTTGCTGCTGTACCACAGTCAGCTGCCCCTGCTGCTGCACCACTGTCAGCTGTTGCTGCACCACCGTCAGCTGCTGCTGTACCATCGTCAGCTACTGCTGTACCACGGTCAGCTGCTTCTGGACCACCGTCAGCTGTACCACTCGAAGATGTGGAGAGAGTGTTGTTGGTGTGGCTTAACGAGAAGAACAATTCCGAAAACAATTAACCCCATAGGGTTAGCCACCCAGGATGACCCAAAAAGTCAATGCATCATTGAGAACTGTCTAACTTATTTCCATTGGGTCCTTAATCTTGTCCCCCATGATGCGACCCACACCAGTCGACTAACATCCAGGGAACAGGAAAAAATGCCTGGGACTAGTGCTCATATTGGTGAATTTAAGGCCAGAAAAAGTTGATTAAGATTAAGAATCGTAGTGGCATACACAGTGTGATAAGGCATGGCGAAGCTGAAAAATTCCAACCCCAACAAGTGTTCAATTGTGATGAACAGGCCTGTTCTGGAAGAAAATGCCAAACAGACCTACATTACTCAGGAATAATAGCCACTCCCAGGACACAAGCCTATGAAAGATGCTAACTCTCATGTTTTGTTGTAATGCTAGTGGGGATTGCAAAGTGAAGCCTTTACTCATGTATCACTGAAAATCCCAGTGTTCAAGAAAAACAGTCTCATCACTCTCAATATTCATCAATGTAGTTATTATGCATGTCTCATTGTTTTTTTTGTAGGGAATGTATATTTCATGAAAAAAAATTATTTTTTTTATACTTTTGGCTGTCTGGAACGAATTAATTGGATTTCCATTATTTCTTATGGGGAAAATTAATTTGGCTAACGATAAATTTGGCTAAGGACAAGCTCTCTGGAACGGATTAATGTCATTGGTCGAGGGTCCACTGTACTTCTATTTGTATGAGTGGTTATTGATTCACAGAAAACTTGGCACCACCTAGAAGCATACTAACACTTAAATTTTTTCAGATGCATCTAACACTTTAATTTTTTCAGCAAAGTAATAGATTCATACTTGTTTACTGGTACCTCCAACATCATTAGTATCCTCATGGGTGCTATGGTTAATATCCAGAGACCAGATATAGTGATGAAATATCCAAAATAGCTTGAGTGAGGCACAGGACACTCAGAATGTAATGTAGGTGGTGTTGGTTGTCAGTGAGTGGGAAGGAGATGGTGTACAATGGTGTTGGTAACCAAATTTTGCACACAGTGCAGCATTTGTGTGTGTAGTACCAATATTTTCAATGCTAAGCTATTCTTCAATGCTTTTATGATCCTGATATCAAAGTTATTGTGGGATCCAGATTTTTAGTTGCACTTTTTTAATCAAAATGCAAGAAACCATGTGTTGTCACATTATTAAAGGTTTTCTCCACATGCAGAAATTGTTCGATTATGGTCAGAATACATCTTCAAATATAATACTTTGCCTTCACAAGTCTAGTAATGAGAAATTTTCTTGAGCATTGTCAGTCTGATTTTCTGAAAAATTCAGTTTTGCTATTTTGATGTGATTTTATTCACCTTTGGGTAAAGAGGTTTTGGTAAGCTAATAACTGAGTCTCATGTTGCTTATAACTCTGAAGGGAAGAGTGCATGGTGCACCTTCCCTTCAGAGTTAGTTTTTACTAATGTGTTTTGATGAAATATTAGTAAAAACTTGATAATGTTTTAGCTCTTTGTTTTAAAATAATAATACACCTCTCCTCATAGCAATGTACTTGTTTACCAACGCCTTGGACTTACAACAGCTCTCTGACCATTATTTATGCCTAAATAATGTATAATTAGAGCTGATTTCCTCTATTCTGTTTATTTCATTATGCATACACTCTGCATAAACATTTAAAAATATACCAGAAATATTATAAATGGTGCAGAAGTGACATTAAAACAATATCAAAGATGGTTGACACAAACCCACTTCCATTATAGTATGCTCCTCACTTAGCGACAAATTCGTTTAAACGATGTGGTCTTAGGAACGGAACTCTGTTTGTTAAGTGTGGAGAGGCTGTAATAATAATACAGTGGACCCCTGACTTATGGTATTAATCCGTTCTAGAGCACATCATAAGAACGAAATTATTGTAAGTCAGATTAATTTTCCCCATAAGAAATAATGGAAATCAAATTTATTCCATTTGACACCCAAAAGTATGAAAAAATTTTTTACTGTTTATGCCACAAATGATTTTTAAATTTTCTGAAAACAACCTTTACGGGCCCTTTTAATTTACCAATATGAGCACTATTTCCCAGGCATTTTTCATGTTCACCTGGGTGTTAGTTGACTGGTGTGGTCGCATCCGGGGGACAAGATTAAGGGCCCCAAGGGAAAATAAGTTAGAACAATCCTCGATGACACACTGACTTTCTTGGGTTATTCTGGGTCAACCCTCTGGGGTTAATTGTTTCTCGGTATTCTCGATAAGCCACACCAAAACAGTCTCTCCACTTCTTCGAGTATACAGCTGACTGGTGCGGGCAGCAGCTGCCCTTTGGTACAGTAGCAGCAGCAGCAGCACCCTTGATGGTGGTACAGCAGCAGCAGCAGCTGACGGTGGTACGCAGCAGCAGCAAGCTGACCGCGGTACAGCAGTAGCATTAGGGACAGTGTAACAGCGGGCCCAGCTGACCGGTGGGCAGCAGCAGCTGACCGGGTGCAGCCCCAGCAGCTGACCGTGGTTACAATAGTATTTCGATAGCATTTCTCACCTTTTTACCACGGGTTGGCACTAGAAGCTTGCTTTGGGCCCGTGGTGGCTTTTTTAAAGCAGTTACAAGCACTAAAAACACGGGAAAATAATACAAAATTTATCGTTGTATGTGTGCAACCATCCGCCCTGGCTTGTAAACAATGTCACACTAGCTCAGTTGAGGCGCTCAGGCCAGATGGACCAGACAGTGCATTTGGGACAAATGATGTAAGTTGAGTTTTTCAACGTGGGTTTCAGGGTCAAATTTTTATGCGACAAGCATCGTAAGTCGGTTTTATCGTGGGTTGAGGCCATTGTAAGTCGGGGGTCCACTGTTAATAAAAATTGTTGTATCTGAGCACCTGTAAAGACAGTGAATTGCATGAGTGATGGTGAAAACGTTGAATGATGATGAAAGTTTCTTTTTTCTTTTTGGGTTTACCCTACCTCTGTGGGAAACGACCGACATTTTTAAAAAAAAAAAATAATAATAGTAATAATAATAATAAAATAATAAAAAATTCCCATTAAAGATTAAAATTAGAAATCAGTATGTAATAGAAAAAAGAAATACAGTATGTTCTAAAATCACTAGTTAAAATCTTTTATCATGATTACAGGATATGTGTCATTGAAAAAATAATCTTGGCGTACTGAACTTGGAAATATACTGTGACATTCTGCCGAAAACATCAGAGAACTTCATAAGACACTGTGCCGTGGATACTATAATGGCACCAAGTTTCATCGCTCCATTCGTCACTTTATGGTAAACGATCTGATTGTAACTAGTTTGTTGGACATTGTGACTAAAGTTTATTGATTTTTTCCTAATTTGTTTGTTTTCCTAAACATTTAAATGGTAGAATGATTTACATAAAAAATTTTTAAGAGCAGTTTATTGATGATTTCTGTCTTACCAAATAAAGTAGCTAGAAGGATGATTTACATTTACTGTATTATCAAATAAGGGATTTATTTTGTAGCGTGAAATATAAGTATGAAAGAAAAATTATGCAACTTATTTAGAGCATAAATAAGTTTCAAAAGGACAACTTGAGGCTTATTTGTTCCATTCAGTTAATAAAAAGACTCCATACTGTTAATTAATTTTTTATACATTAATCATACTATATGTCATTTTTTTTGATACAAGGGGAGATCCTGAAGGCACTGGTAAAGGTGGAGAGTCTATATGGGGAAAGGCCTTTAAGGATGAGTTTCGCCCTAAAACCCGTCTCATAAGGGACGAGGAGTTCTATCAATGGCTAACTCAGGACCTAATACCAACAAAAGTCAATTGTGAGTCAAATGTTTTAAGAGTTGATTGTGTGAGACACAGAGGATGAGTTATTAGTTTCAGCTCCTATGTGACTAGTTATTTTAATGTGGTTTTAACAGTACATTATTTATTTTTGTTGTGTGTGTTCTTGCAAGTGGTTTATATTTTTTGTTGGTTAGTTGTACCTTAGGTGTTTATTTGTTTATTTGTATTTTAACTTGCTAAAATGTGCCAAGTGACCTCACAGGTCAGAGTGCTCTGTAAATCACACAATTGCCATCCCTAAAATGAATGTTGAAATATGTTTGCTGGAGCATCATGTCATTTTCTTGTTGAAAAAACGAACAAAATGCAGTTTATATTTTAAAAATTTTATATTTTTCACTTTTCCAGTAAGGGGGACACTTTTAACCCTTTGACTGTCGCGGTCGTATATGTACGTCATAGGAGATACCGTTTGACGTATCTATACGCATAAATTCTAGCGGCTTCAAATCAAGCAGGAGAAAGCCTGGTAGGCCCACATGCGAGAGAAAGGGTCTCCATGGTCAGTGTGCACCATATAAAAAAAATCGGGGGGCCAGTGGTGCAAATTTTGGGAATCCATTTTAGTCGTCCTTTTCAGCATGTCTAACGGTAAGAAATATGTGACTTCCCTTCAAATCTGGGACTCTTCTCTTCCCAAGTGATGCTCTAACACCATGGAAGTGTCAATGAAGATCAATTTCATGATTTCGAGGAGTTTGAGACCAAAAGCAATGGAGGAGGAGGGAAAAGGAGGAGGAGGAAAGGAGGGAGGAGGAAGGGAAAAAGGGAGGAGGAAAAGGGGGGGAGGGAAAGGGGGAGGGAAGGAAAGGGGGGGAGAGGAAGAAAAGGAAGAGGAAAGGGAAAGGGGGAGGAAAGGGGGAGGAGGAAGGAAGAGGAAAGGGGGAGGAGGAAGAGGGGAGGGAGAGGGAGGAGGAGGGAGGGGAGGAGGAGGAAGGGGGAAGGAGGAAGGAGGAGGAAGAAAAAAGAAGAAGAAGAAGAAGAATAAAAGAATAAGAATAATAATAATACCTAATACCTAAAAATAATAATAATATGTAATAATATTTCTTTGAGGCATGAAAACGTTCACCCCATTACAGTGACAAATAAGGGGAGATAACATCTGTAAGAGCTGACCTTTGATAGGGGTAAACAAGGGGGGGGGAGGGGGGAGGAGAGGAGGAGGAGGAGGAGGAGGAGGGAGGAGGGAGGAGGGGAGTGAAGGGGGAGGAGGAGGAGGAGGAGGAGGAGGAGGAGGAGGAGGAGGAGGAGGAGGAGGAGGGAGGAGGAGGGAGGAGGAGGGGAGGAGGAGGAGAGGAGAGGAGGAGGAGGAGGGAGGGGAGGGGAGGGAGGAGGAGGAGGAGGGAGGGGAGGGGAGGAGGAGGAGGAGGAGGAGGAGGAGGAGGAGGAGGAGGAGGGGAGGAGGGGAGGGGGAGGGGAGGAGGGAGGAGGGAGGGAGGAGGGGAGGAGGAGGAGGGGAGGAAGGAGGAGGAGGAGGGGAGGAGGAGGGGAGGTGGAGGGGGAGGAGGAGGAGGGGAGGAGGAGGAGGAGGAGGAGAGGAGAGGAGGAGGTGGAGGGGATGGAGGAAGGAGGAGGAGGAGGAGGGAGGGAGGGGGGAGGAGGAGGGGAGGGAGGAGGAGGAGGGGAGGGGGGGAGAGGAGGAGGGGTGGAGGAGGAGGGAGAGGAGGGGAGGAGGAGGAGGAGGAGGGGGAGGGGGAGGAGGAGGAGGAGGAGGGGGGAGGAGGAGGGAGGAGGAGGGGAGGAGGAGGAGGAGGGAGGGGAGGAGGAGGAGAGGGGAGGAGGAGGGGGAGGAGGAGGGAGGAAAGGGGGGAGGAGGAGGAGGGGAGGAGGAGGAGGAGGAGGGGAGGAGGAGGAGGAGAGGAGGAGGGAGGAGGAGGGGAGGAGGAGGAGGAGGAGGGGAGGGAGGAGGAGGAGGGGAGGAGGAGGAGGGGAGGAGGAGGAGGCAGGAGGAGGGGGAGGGGGGAGGAGGAGGGGAGGAGAGGGGGGAGGAGGAGGGGGAGGAGGAGGGGGAGGAGAGTGGAGGAGGAGGGGGAGGAGGGGGAGGGGGAGGAGGGGAGGGGGGAGAGGAGAGGAGAGAGGAAAGGGAAAAAGGAGAAAAAAGGGGGAGGAGAGGAAGAGGAGGAGAGGGGGGAAAAAAGGAAGGAAAAAAGGGGGAGGGAGAAAGGAAAAGGGGAGGAGGAGGAGAGGAAGTTTTTTTGGGGGGAAAGAGCAGGGGTGGGGAAAGGGGGGGAAAAAAAAGGGGGAAAAAAAACAGGAAAAAAAGAGGGGTTTTTGGGGAAAAAAAGAAGGAAGGAGGGAAAAGAGGGGAAA
>NW_026467752.1:0-13094 GCF_026875155.1 Cherax quadricarinatus
AAAAAAACTCAACAATCCATCCACAATCGCAAACCCTCCTCCCCTTTCAATAAAATTGTGGTATCATGTACATACCCGACCACACGCGCTGCATGGTCACTGCTCAGCGTTCCACGCCAAACCACCATCCACCAGTCATAAAAGGGGTTTTTTTTGCATACAAGCAAAAAGCATCTGGGAGAGGGGCACCCTTGCCTCAAACCCCTTTCCATATGGACCGGCTGCCCCAATTTACCATTTACCTGTACGTGTACCATAGCCGAGACATACAAGATATCAACCCATCTTACAATCCCCTCTCCAAAACCCTGCTTCAATAAAATAAGCCTCAATAAATCTCTATCAACACAGTCGTAAGCATTTTGCCAGTCAAGCCCGAGGACACCCCCCTTGACATTCCTCCAAAAACTCCCAAATACATACATGTCCGTCCCTCATGCTCCTACCTGGTATGCCTAGCTGTCCCTCGTGAATAACCGACCCCATAACCTTCCTCATTCTGTTTCCTAAAACTTTTGCAAAGATTTTATAGTCTGAGCACATAAGAGATATTGCTCTATATGCACTCAGACCCCTCCCCCCTCCTTTTTTGGGCACCAACACAACTACCCTCGTACTTTGTGACATACCTAACCTCCCCTCCGTGATCATGCAATTCAATACATCAACCAAACAATGCTTAATACTTCCCCATTGCGCCCTATAAAAATCATTCGAAATGCCATCTATACCTGGTGCCTTTCCTTTACTCATACTAAAAATCGCCTCCTGTACCTCCTCCACTCGAATTCTACCTTCTAGTACCGTTCTATCCCTGTCACTTATAACTTTTCTGAAATCCCTCCCCACAAGGCCACCCGCTTGGACCCCCCCTACTTCTCGCTGTAGCTTTTCCCCAAACCATAGATCAGCATAAAAACTCATGCTGTCCGTGATGAGGAGTACTTGACCCGGCAGGTAACCACCCAAACCCGTGCATACTTCCAATTGCAAGAGGGATGTCGCCTGTTGTCTGACCCTAAATTTGCGCAAGACACAACCCGAAGGTTTGTCGCCCCATAGCACTTCTTCCATACCTGCTCTGACTCTAACCACATTGAAATGTTCATTGTGAATTTCTGCAAGTCGACTATGAAGATGTTCAATGTCGTCATGCCTACTACTTCCACCCCCCACATAGTAATCATTTAGCTGCCCCTCCAGATAGTTTTGCAGCCCATACCTCCAGCTCGCCTCCTCTTTTCCCTGCTTCTTATAATAACTCACTATTCAGGGTTTGGCACGTGTTTCCCACCATTCCAACAAACATTCACCTGCCTGCCACGTTTCCCAGAGATTCTTCCACCAATCCTGAAAAGCGGGCACATCCCCCTCCCCCTCCAATAGCCTCACATTCAGTTTCCAATAACCTGGATAAATCCTGATCATTCCATCCCAGTCCAAGTCCGCTAGCACTGCACGGTGATCTGGAAACCCCACATCAAAGGTCTGTACGTGCCCAACTCTAATTCCTTGTGTTACATAAAGTCTATCCAGATGGGCCGCATAGCCCCTGTGAACGAAGGTGTACTCCACCACCACCCACCCCACCCCACCACATCATAAACCCCTGGATCCCCCAGCAGATTCCGTAAGACAGGTAAAACACACCCCGCCCCCCTCGGCTCAACATCGCCATGGCTGATAACGCATGACCATAATGAACGGCAAACTCCAAGTGTAAAACGTTAAAGCCTCCCTCACAAATTCTGTTTTAACTTTAGAGTTGCTTCCCGCAGGCATGTAAACGCCAATAAAACAAACCCTCACCTCACCCCAGTACTCATCTACCCTCACCACCCTCCCACCTCCCCCCTCCTCCCCTCTCAAGACACGCCAAAGGCTGGACTCCTTCACCTCTATAGCTACCCCACCCTTAAATTTTAAAGAACTGCTAACATTCATTCGGTAGCCTTTTAACCGTAACTCTCGCCCAAACTTATAATTGTGTTCTTGTATGAAACATACATCCACAGCGTACCTGCGCAAGACCCACTCCATCCACACACACTTAACCTCTGCCCACAGGCCATTTACATTGATGGTAACACACTTGAATTCACAAAAGGAGGTTTTCCTCTATGTTTGAGGGTCTTTCCCGTTCCCACACGTACATTACACTGACCTTCTTTGACCTTTGACTTCCCAAGACCCCCCTCACCCCCCCGTTCCTACCCATATGCTGGGCGCTTGCCACAACCCCGTCTGCAAGAGGCGCCTCAGCCACTTTCAACCATAATTTCTTCCCTGGACGTTGTCCCGGTGTCATGACCTCGTCCATATCCGACACTCCTGCCGTCCGTTTGCGGGAACCACCTTCCACACACATCTCCTCACCAGACGAAGCCTCCTGCTGGACTTCCACCACCACCTCATGCAACAGTGTCATTGTAATTACGTCCAGGTCTCCCATATTTGGCAAATCATCCTTTACCACTTCTTGACACTCCAGTGGAACGTCTGGGCTATGCTCTGCCCCATCCAGGAAATTGTGTAGCACGTTCTCCAGCAAACTTTCCTGTGACAACTCCACAGGCTCTGTAGGCCCCACAGGTGGCGTGGGCACGTTTGTAGTGTCCACCGACAGGGTGGCACACGCCATAGACCACGTCTCCTCTTGTTGTACTTCCTCACTGCAAAGCTTAGGTCCTTGTCCAGGCGAGGGACCAGTCCCCAGATCAAAGGCCTCGGTTCTTAGGACCACAGGAGAAGGTTCCTGGATGCGTACAACCAAGCGTCTGGAGCACTGAGCAGCCATATGTTCATACTAGTTGCATAACCTGCATGTCTTCCGTTGGCCTTCCTAGTGAACAAAAACTTGGGTTCTGTAGTGTTCCAGATGAACGTAAGACGGAATCGGCTGTTTCATCTTAAGGGTGTAGGAGCCTTCCGGTTTGCCCCTCGTATGGGCCCTCCCTCCACACTCCCTTGGTCGCTGCATGTACAGTGCCGTATCTACCAAAAACTTTCCGAATAACATACTCCTCCGCCTCGAAAGGCACGTTCCTTACTTTGACCCAGGTGACGTATGTGGAGACGTCATGCAGGCATACCTCTATGGCTGAATTCACCGCCATTTTCCTCTCTTGAAAAGCTTCCACAATCTTGGAGTAAAAGCTGGCATTTGCGAATTTTACAAAAAACCTCGACATCCAATTGAGAGCCACACCATATAATTCCTCAGTGGGTATGCCGTAGACGTCGCGAATAATGGTAGGCAACAAGACATGCATCGTTGCACCACTGAGAGAGCCACGAATGAATTCAACACAGACTGTGTTTACTCTTCTACCCTGATGATCCGCCATCTTGCGTACTGTAGTACACGGTTCGCCACCAGGTGTAAGCAGGAGCAGGCTCAGAAAGCGTCCTCTCAGCCCGCAGGTTGAGAGACGAATGCAGAGATAATCACAGACAACACTACAGTTCACTACCCCATCTTTCTCTTAACAAATATTTCTAAGGAACCAATGGAATATATTGAGATCTCATTTCTTCTCCGTGATGAAGTGTCAGTGAATAACCACATATCAGCATTAAGTTCAGTTCACTAGCTCACAGAATTACCAGTGACAAAGGTGTTGACAAACTAATAGAATTTTTTCCACCAAAATAATTCAAAGACTGCACAGCAAACATTGTCCAATAAGAAGGAAACAGATCACTACTAAGAGACTAAGTAACTCTTGAGTTTCAGATAGCATCTTTAGATCCATAGATGAGAAACATCATTTTGAAAAGCAATACAGACGTGGCTTAATAACTAAAGAATTTAGTAAAAACTATCCCTCAGTCTTCACCAAACTAATAAGGTTGTTCAAATTAGTATATTATTCAGATAGGTAATTCAGGCTAATATGGTTTATTTTAATTAATGTAATGTTATTTTATTGTAACTGTATCTGTGTATACCTGGATGAACTTACTAAGTAGTAGCATCTGCTGGATTATACTTGGAGTCCGGGAGCTTCTGACAAATTATTGTCTTGTTAACAGGTAGAAAAACTGCGTTCTCTGGTGTCCAGGATGAGGATGTTGGCCGCACAACCCAAACTAGAGAAACAGGTGAGAACTAGTGTTGTATGTGTGTGACAAAATGACACTGTGTATACATACAAGTCACTGTGGATATATTCTTGACTATGTATTCTATACACCAATGTAAATATGTCTACTCGGTTAACATCATGTATATACAAATATTACTTGTTTATACTCAGTATCATATATACACAACTGTCACTATGTATACTCACTTCAACAACATGTATACACTAATGACACATGTATACACCTTCAGCACCTCTGCCAAAGATCCTCATCAGTAAGTACAAGAAAATGAGAACTACCACATATTATACAGGAGAGGAGATCAAGTGATGATGAAATGTTGGTGGTAATTGTTGTGAGGCAAAGTTTATCTTACATGACATTTAGAAGCAGACAAGTTGAACTGACTTTTTGATACTCTGTGTGAAGACAATCTTCATAGAAACATGTCAAGCCAATTTTGTCCTACTAAATCAACCATGAGGCAGAACAAATCCATTATATTGAACAGCAATCTGGTCCAGTTGTGTAAACGATAAAATTAACCAACTCAGCTTAATTACAAGTTTGTACGTTTCGAGGTTCGTCCTGGGCTCGTCCAATTTCATAATTCTGTTCCATCTCCAATTTTTAAATGGATTTACTATATTTTTAATAATTTTATTGATGAACTATGTACAATGTTATAAGAATGAACTGTCAAGCAAGTTATGCTTTATTATCTAAGTCATATGAGAAAATTACGTGGAAGACTAATGGGAGGATAGAGCCCCTCGTCTATGATAATTTTTTTTATATTTTTGTTTAAAACAATTCAGTACATCATATAATAAATATACATATAATCTCAACAACATGAGATTTATTACAACCTATCCACTACCTACTCTCTCCACTGTTTACAGAACAGCAGGGCGACAATAACAAAACATTACCCCCTACCCTAAATGATACCCTTAGTGTGTACCACTCAATAAAAACCTGGTACAAACAACGTTCTACTTAAGAACATAAAGGCTATCACCTGCTGCCAGAATGCAAGATCTATCCCCCACTATCTGTATGGACGGCCATACCACGTGACACCAATGATTATAATAAGCACAAAAATACATAACAAGGTCCTTCACCTGTGGCCCTGCCGGATGGCTCTAGCCCCATCCCCAAAACCCCCACTGGTTGCACGCCTACAATGCAAGACATACTTGCAGAACAAAAACCGCAACTGACCATGACATATCAGGATCAACAAGGTGGGATTACAAATCCCAAAGTCTTCTACCTGTAGGCAGAAAAAAAACCATAACCTCCCCTCCGGCAGCAGTTGCCACCGTCCAGCATTCCAGCATACCTCAAAGCACGCAGGCGCTTGTAGCCACCAAGCATAACATTCGTACACCTCCTCTCCCACCATGAACAGAACCAGGACAACCACTCGTACCAGAACATGCACAAAATCTGACAGTGACACACTCACCCTGGAGGCGCTGATGACTATAACAGAGTTCCAACAGATTCACCCTAGCTCACTGGATGGCAAGCCCGACGTCTATCCCCTGATCTAATCCCCACCCCTACATACTAAGCATTTCACTTACTGTGAGGATAAGATAACCCTCAGAAAAACATTCCCCCACCTTGTCCCATATAGATCTCTATTCCTACACATAGTATGGAATACCGTCACCACCAGCACATGCTTCCTCACTTCCCAAACATCTGATCCCCTCATGCACCAGGATATGTATACGTAGTCCACCATCACATATGCTAGCATCCGTGCCAAACTCTCTTCCACCCCCCACATCTAAACTCAGCACCCGCAATACTGACACATCCTCCCCACTCTCTGCACCACCCTGCCCACCCATTTCCTGATTCTCTCCAACCCCTCACAAAAATACATGATATGGTAAGCAGTTTCCTCTCCCCCACACAACCCACAACGCCCCTCCCCATCCATCCTTCAATCCCTCAGTACCACACCAGATGGCAAGATACTGTGCAAAAAACAGAACATTACCTCCTGCACCCTGGGCTGTAACCTCAACCTGCTAAATCTTCTCCAGATGTTTGCCTAATCATATATTGGGTATAACCCCTACCCTGGGTGCACCACCTGTTCCCCTATCACCCTGTACAATGCCCCAACATTAACTTTCCCAGGTTCTTGGGCCAATGCCAACACCAAGACCGCATCACACTCACACAGGTCCACTCCCCCATACAAGCCTCGCAACACCTCATGAACTTTCCCCAACCATCCATCCTGAAAAACCCCTCCCCGCAATACCTCATGCCTTAGATCCAAAAGGCCCATCCCCCCCTTTTGAACTGGCAATATAACCACCTCCCTTTTTAACCACTCGTACTTAGAACCCCACAAAAATCTGAACACCCTCCTTTAGATGTTTTGAATTACCGGCGGCGTTAATGGAAACACTTGTGCAATGAACCAAATCTTACTATACAAGAGCACATTGATTACAATCACCTTCTGCAGGATAGTGAGATGATTCGGTCTTAGTGCTCCCAATCTCTTGACCACACAGACCTCACAATGAGCAGAATCATCCTCCCTCACCCTAACTAAATTTGCCCAATATACAATACCACATATCTTCAAAACGTCCACACAGGTAGTCACCACTCGACATCTCCAATCCACCCTCCACTCCCACAACCACAACTCTAAAATGGACGATTTCTCTGCATTCACCACCATTCCTGAGGCACTTCTGTAAACCTGCATCACCTCCTCCTACAGTGTCCCCTCGTCAACCAAAACCATCCTAGGTTCTCTACACATATGCTGCTATGTATGATAATTCTATGTAACTGTATTGTGTATACCTGAATAAATTTACTTACTTACTTACTTACTTACTAATCACGTCATCCATGTACCTCACCAGACTTGGCCATGGCCACCCTTCTCCTGTCCCCTCGTATTCTTGCCTCCACCATCCTATAGAAAGGGTCTTGCATGCATGCAAACAACAATTGTGAGAGTGAGCAGCCCTGTCAAAGCCCCCCTTCTGTAGCACCACTGCTTTCCCCAAATGCCTGTTAACTTGTACACACACACACTCTTGGTTATACAATGTTTTCACTCATCCCACTATTTCCTCCCCAAAACCCTGAGACAGTAAAATGCGACCTAAATCCTCCTTTTCCACTGTGCCATATGCCCCCTCCCTTCCAATGCTAACAACCCCCCTCCCCCACTAAAAGCAGCTACAAAATCCCGGAGGATACCGTGACCCATCACCATCGATCTGCCAGGCAAACCAAACTGGCTCGGGGAGACCACCCTGTCAGCTACACACTTAAGGCGATTACCAAGCACCTTTGCAAAGAGCTTATAGTCAGTGCACATCAACGATAATGAATGATAATCCTTTAGGGTACACTGATGTGACCCCTTTGGAACTAAGACCACTATCCCAGTTGCTTGCCCCACGCCTAACCTACCACCCCCCCCACTTCATTTCATTCAGGAGCCTGACCAAGAAACCTCGCAACAATTCCCAATGCAGCATATAAAATTTGCAAGGAATCCCATTCACTCCCCTCGCCTTACCCTTGCTCATTCCAGCCAATGCTCTCCAAATTTCCTCCTCCTCAATATCCCCCCCAATGCCATTCTATCACTCCCTCCCAGGGGTTTACCCACATAGCCATTCACTTTCTCCAACAGCTCTTCATTCACCCCACGACTTCATCAATAACGACCATGCCACCTCTCAGTATACATTCCCATGCCCTCTGTCGACCTGAGCACCTGCCCCATCTGATAGTTCTCCCCCCCTCACACACCTCTAAATGCATAAGAGTCATTGCCTTCCTACATTGTTGGTGACCCCTCAGGACACAGGACAAAGGCCTATCCCCCTATAGCACCTCCTCTATACCCACTTGCACCCTTACGGCTTCAAATCTCTCATTCTGCAACTCCCTTAACCTCTCCTTCAGGGCCTCCATCTCCTCAATATGGTACCTTCCCTGCAAAGTGCCTCCACTGTAGCAGCCATGTAAGCACTGCTCTAGATAATTTGACAACCCATATCTCATGTGGTTTATCCTCTTCCTTTCATGTATGTAAAAATCTCTTATCCTAACCTTTGCAATGCTATCCCACCACGTCATCAATTGCCCTCCCCTTCTTCCCAAGCTCCTCCCATAGTGCAGCAAAACCCTCCACTGCCTCATCATCCTCGAGAACCCTCGTATTTAATTTCCAGTAACTCGCCTGCCTTCTAGCTAACACCTCCCACCCCACCTCTGCTACAACTGCTCTATGATCAGAATAAGGCGCCTCTACTGTATGGACAGACTCTATACCAACATGCTGCGTAACATATAGTCTTTCTAATCTTGCCTCACAGCCCTCCCTCACATGTGTATGGTCCACCTCCCATGAACCCCCGGCAAACACATCCTGCAGTTACACATCACAGAGAAGCTCCCCAAAAATAAGTGACAAAAAACCCACCCTCCTCAGCAGCACATCTCTTCTAACAGCACAATTCCAATCCCCTCCCACTACTGCAAGAGAAGGTAAAGATCGTAAGAAATACACCAGCTCTTCCCTCACAAAAGCATACTTAACGCACACTATGTTCTCTGCCAGAGAGTACATGCACTCAAAATCCACTGTCTCACCCCTCCACCATCCATCCACTCTTAAGATCCTGCCATCTACCCCCCCCCTCACTCCTTAGCAATACAAACAGGCTTGCCGCCCTGATCAAGATGTCTATCCCCCTTTAAAGTGCTCCAAATGCATCACAAATCTCTGATAGCCCTCCACCTAAAAATCCTTGCCAGCTTTCCAGTTATACTCCTGAATATATGCTACATCCACACACACGGTACCTATGTAAGAACATACAAAACCAATCACACTTCATTCTCTCACACAAGCCATTAACGTTCAGCATCATACACCGAAGGCCAGTTAATGCTTGTGTCCATCTGGCCCACATCCCCCTTTACATGTGCACCGGGGCCCTTCTCGCTGCCCTTACCATGCTCACCATGCAGGAAACCCTGGCCATCCTGCACCACCTGTTGCTGGTGCCTCCTCCCTCCTACACTGCTAGCCTCCACCACCCACACCTTCTACCCTGGGCGTTGGGCCGGTATTAAGACATCATCAGAGTTGGATGTCGCTGCTGCCCGTTTTCTGGTGACAACACTCTCCTCCATCGATGAACTGGGTTCCTCCTCGCGATGCACCTCCACCACTAACAGCTGTGCATCTTCTGTACCCGGCATCAGCCCGTCCACAACGTGCCCAGCAACATTCACTGCCGCCTCATGCCTAGCATCCACCTCTGATGCCTCAACCATTTCGCTCCAAAGTTGATCACGCCCTCCATCCTTCGCCTGGGCAGACTCAGGAACGTCCTGCCTCTTGCCAGTGGGCGCTGCTTCAGCCGGTCGCCCTGCCCAGCCCCGCCTGCCACACTCAGCTGCAACATGATCATAGTCTCCACATATCCTACAAGTTCTCTGCCCAGCATATATCACCATTACTTGAGTTCTGAAATCCTCCAAGAAAACATAAGAGGGTATGGGATGACGGAGGGTCATTTTAATGGAGAAACTTCCTTCAAGGTAACCAGCATGTGCACCAGTCATCCATTTTCCCTATTGGGCAACATGTACAACTATATACCTTTCAAAAGCTTGGCGAATGTCGACCTCATTCGCCTCAAAAGGTACGTTCCATACCCTCACCCATGTATACTGTCCGGAAATGTCCACAAGTCTGATGCTCAATTCCAGGGCCACTTCCATACTAATCTTGGTAATGATCAACAAGATCCTCATGCACCTGCACGTGGAGCAATTTCACGAATATCCTGAACGAATCATTTAAAGCCACGCCGTACAGCTCCTTGTCATCGATGCCGTAGATGTCTCTGATAATCATTGACAACAAATCATGAACCATCGTAGGCGTGATGGATCCATGCACTAATTCAATTACAACAGTGTTTACTCTGCGACATAAGCCAAAGACCATGACGAGCACTGGGTTGTTAATTTGGTTGTTGACAGAGAGTTGTGAGGAGCATCCACTCACCCGGGCAGCCAGGCGAGGAATGTCCATCTATGATAATTACGTGGAAGACTGATGGAAAGATAGGACCCCTCGTCTATGATAATTACATTTAAGACAGATTGGAAGTTAGGACCCCTTGTCTACGATAATTGCATGGAAGACTGATGGGAAGATAGGACCCCTCATCTATGATAATTACATTGAAGACTGACGGGAAGATAGGACCCATCGTCTATGATAATTACATGGGAGACTGACTGGAGGATAGGACCCCCTAGTCTACGATAATTACATGGAAGACTGACGGGAGTATAGGACCCCTCGTCTATGATAATTACATGGAAGACTGATGGGAAGATAGGACCCCTCGTCTATGAATAAGTACCCAGGTAAGACTAATTAAGTGTGTTCATGTAGTATTTTCCATATTTACGTTAATAACGTACATATACACATGTCTTGCGTTCCAGTTGACGTATCTGCTGGACTTACTGGACAACTATCCTGCCTTTAGCATCGGTGGCTTTTACGTCTTGGCTGAGAGCAGACTAGTTGATGTAAATAAAACTTAATTGTTAATACATTACAGATATGAAAAACTAATAAAAATCACTTAAGAATCATTGCTTTTTAATATACTTAAATATTTATATTATATTTGGTATTGCAGGTTGCTAGTTTTGTCGCCACATACCTAGTGATTCTGCTACAGTTCCGAGCAGTTGAAGACCCGAGTTCTGAAACAGCATCTACCTAGAGAGGCAGCTGTTGTTTCCTGCAGATGATTACATCCTCCTTTCAATACAACTAACTTGTTTATTGTAGGTACTGTAGTTCCTGGTGAAGGAACGACAAAATAAGAAGCATCACAGCATCTTTTCTGAGAAAGTAACTACTCTGTCAGTAACAAACAGTGTTGCCGATGGTGATAATGGACAAAACAGATTAAAATGGAGACATCAATTGTTAAGAGAATGGATAAATCTTATTCAGATGGATATTTAATTGAAAACAACAAGAAAGGACCTTGTAGATTAAGACTGAGACGTCCTCTAGATTAAAGAGGATGAACCTAAATTAGCATTATGAATATGAACATTGTTCATAGCTTTATTACAAAATTAAAAAAATTAACATGCACCATGTATTTGTTAACTGCTTCATTACATGTGTTTTCTGTTACTGCAATATTTCTTTTTACTGGTACTTAAGAATCATTTGATAATTTGCAGTAAATCTTGAGTAACATGATCCCAGGTTCCAGTGTCTAAGGTAAACCATTCCATCATATTACTCAAAATTTACAACTAATTTTGCCAACTTTTAGAGAGTAGATTACTGTGATGACCATTAGTATTGTAGGAAATAAAGATGCTGGGTGCAGAGAATTTTTTAATACAACGTTTCGCCCAAGTCTGGTTTTTATCGAGTATACAAGAATATGTAAGTACTGTACGGCACCTTATAGGGCAAACAAGCAATAATAAGTCAAGCTTGATGAAAAACAGATAACATCTGTTGATATGAAATTGCGAGATTAAGTATAAGTGACATTGGTAATGTCAGGTAGACGTGAGAGTAAGAGGTGTGAGTACAGTGACAGATTTATTGATTATAATGTAAATCACGGTCAGTGGGTGCAATTAGTTTAGTCAACATGTATATTCCGCTGTTTTGCTCAGTGATATAGTGAGATGGATCACTGGTGCTTCCAAAAATCTGTCTAGCCCTGTCATCTTCCTGGTGTAACAGTTGTACTCTCGGTCAGTCCATGATGTGAGAATGACAGTAGTGATGGACAGCACATTGCTGGTTTATCCTTCCTGCTGGAATATTTTCCTGTTGGAGTGTCTGAGGGTCTCGTCACGGCCTCCTGAGAGACTATAGCATCCCACCATACGTTATACTGTATAATTCTGTTGTGTGTGTTTAAGACTTCTGAAGATCTCTTGCATAGTTTTGGTGGTACAGACTGCTACATAACTTTTTTTTTTATATTTTATTTAAAACATTATAAATTACAAGGTTGTATAAAATATTATATAAATTACAAGGTTGTATAAAATATTAAATAACACCACAATATAGTATCTGTACAAGATTACTTAGAATCATACCATATTTGCAGAAGAAAAATTTGAAACCTAATACAAAACAGAAATGTGTAACAAACACTCAAAAGACTTACATACAATGCTCTGACACACATTATATCAAATGATAAAATATCTGACACATACACACAAAACTGTTGGGGGGGGGAGCCCCCATTAAAATCCATCTATAAATACATCCCTGCAAAATCATCTATCACATCATAAAAATCAATGATTTTCCCTTTAAAGGCTTATTTTTACTTTAATATACATCAGGCTACATAGAAACGAAGGATTCTTCTCTTATGTTGGTGCAGCAGTGTTTTGGCCATTAGTGTCACCTTCTTTAGAAGCTCTATGGTGTCACCCTCTAAATGGTGTCACCCAGGGCGGCCCACCCCCCGCCCTCCCTTATGACACCACTGGAGTTGATGCTATAACTCGGTGGGATGATGAGCCTATGCCCCATTATAGTGATCTTCATAAATTTTATAATGCACCTTTCTTTATAGAAGTTGATATTGCTAAAACGTATCACCAAGTCATAATGGATCCCTCCTCTAACATATACACTGCTTTTCCTATGCATCAAGAAATGATGTAGTATAGAGCTGTATGTTCTTTTGTCTGGTGACAACCTATGCTACCTCATGAGACTGATGAGAAAGGTTTTGGGTAATTTGCCTAATGTTTCAGTTAATTCTGACAACTACATAATGACATCCACATGGGATAAGCATATCCAGACATTAACATTAGTCTAACTTAGGTAATACTCTCATGGCCTCACTGCCAGGCTGAAGACATGCCTCTTTTGGGTTTTTAAAAAATTTTTC
>NW_026467753.1:0-5000 GCF_026875155.1 Cherax quadricarinatus
TGGGTAAGTTCCAAGGGAAGCCTTTTTAATTATTACAACAACTAAATATGCATTAAAACTGACAAGAGTCTAATCTCTGTTTATTATGTGAGAGATTAAAAAACTACCCAAAAAATTTTCAAAAGGTCAAGAAAGTTGTATCAGTAAGGTCCATGGTTGAGAGAAATATTATAGAATCAAGCTTCATCAAAAATAGTTTTGAATTTAAAACGAATATTGGTTTAGGATTATACAAATTAGATTCGTTTATGATTAATAAAATTTGGCAAGAATTTAAGCTATTTTGGAAAAGTTAGAGGAATGAAATTTGGGAAGAATATAAGCTATATTTGACAAGTCTTTGACCATCTCACCCTCATCATATAAGGGACAGGTGAGTTGTCGGATGCTGACCGTGAGGTGTTATGTTGCCCTATTATGCCTTCTAGCATGCGGTGTGTGATGTATATTTTTACAATTCCTTGATAATGTGGAAAATCACGAAAGTGCTTGGATGTTCACCATTTTTTTTCACAGTAGTTTGTATTGCACATTGTGATAGCACTTGCTTACCGTGATCTTATTGCATATATAATTAAATATATATATATATATATATATATATATTATATATATATATATATATATTATATTATATATATATATAATTTTTATATATATATATATATAATATATATATAATAATCAATTACCAACTGCGCAGGCAGGGTTCGACCCCACTACACATTGTCCCGCTTCAAGAGACAACACAACGTACATGTCACCTTATCCACTCAGCCATCGATCCTAGGTATTTTTCGCGATTCTAAGAAACTCGTGGCAGTGGTATGCTGAAGGATTAATCTCAGCTTCCTCCTGTTTGAATACCCGCCTCCACAAGTAGTCTATATAGCAATGAAACCACGAAACAAGTGAGTTTGAATCATTTAGCAAACTGTGGCAGCCCAGCCGCAGTTTGTATAATGCTAAAGCAACATTCATATTAATTTCAAAACTAGATTTTATGAAACTTCATTCTTTTATATTTCTCTCGACCATTGACTTCCTTGATATAATTTTCTCGGTCTTTTGAAAATCATTTGGATGGCTAAAATCTCTCACATGAATAAACAGAGCATTAGAAGTTTGTCAACTTTTATGCTATATTTATGTTGTAATCTCAATTCAAGACTTATACCAGCCTGACCGTAATAAACTATCACAATTTTTACAAGGTATATTGTAAACATCTGTCAGCCTTTTTTTTAAGGGGAGGGGGGAATTTTTTATCCAATTTTTTTTTACTGTATCAAGATTTTTAAATACAACTTTGATGTTAAAATTATTGAACTGAGAAGGTACATCAGGTTTTCATGGTAAGGGAGAGCCGACCTATTTTCAGTTGAATAAGGCTGGCTTTTCTTTTTTGAATTGTAAAAAGCATTTCTAGCAGTTTTAAAATATTTGTAAATTAAGGGTTTCGGGTATTTTAGATCATTAGCTTTTTTGTAAATCTACAAAATTTCTTCATCTTTGAGCTTTGGGCTGCAAATACGCAAAGCTCTCAAAAGCATTGATTATCTTTTATTTTTAGAGTTCCTTAATAATGTGAGAAATCACGAAAGCGCTCGGAATTCCACTATTTTTTCACGGCATAGTGGTTGTTATATATATATATATATATATATATATATATACATATATATATATATATTATATATATATTTATATATATATATAATATATATAATACATATTTATATATTTTATATATATATATATATATATATAAAAATATATATATTATATTATATATATATATATATATTATATTTATATATATATATGTCGTGCCGAATAGGCAGATTGGATATCAGATTGGAGGGAGAGAGTATGGAGGAGGTGAATATATTCAGATATTTGGGAGTGGACGTGTCAGCGGATGGGTCTATGAAGGATGAGGTGAATCATAAAATTTGATGAGGGGAAAAGAGTGAGGGGTTTGCACTTGGGAGTCTGTGGAGACAAAGAACTTTGTCCTTGGAGGCAAAGAGGGGAATGTATGAGAGTATAGTTTTACCAACGCTCTTATATGGGTGTGAAGCATGGGTGATGAATGTTGCAGCGAGGAGAAGGCTGGAGGCAGTGGAGATGTCATGTCTGAGGGCAATGTGTGGTGTGAATATAATGCAGAGAATTCGTAGTTTGGAAGTTAGGAGGAGGTGCGGGATTACCAAAACTGTTGTCCAGAGGGCTGAGGAAGGGTTGTTGAGGTGGTTCGGACATGTAGAGAGAATGGAGCGAAACAGAATGACTTCAAGAGTGTATCAGTCTGTAGTGGAAGGAAGGCGGGGTAGGGGTCGGCCTAGGAAAGGTTGGAGGGAGGGGGTTAGTTTAATATGTTTATTATGCACCCCATACCCATCCTGTGGGCGGTAGTCAAAAGATTACAGAGGTACATAATTGGTCCAGGGACTGGACTCCAAAGTTTTGATAGCTGAGCAAGTTACAGAGGTAATGAATTCACAATTTACAAAGGTAATGAACTCACAAATTACAAAGGTAATGAACTCCGGGTAGGTCTAGTCACAATCATGACAAGTTGCAAAGGTATTTACAGATTACAGAGGTACGTAATGGATCCAGGGACTGGGCCCCAAAGTTTTGATGGCTGAACTAGGTACAAGGTAATGAGCTCACAAGTTACAAATAATGAATACTGTAAGAATGGGTTTTCTTACGTTTTATACATGGGTTTCAATCATGAACAAATTATAGTGTAATGAGCAATTCACACTTCCACACCCGGTCACAACTGTAATGAGTTATTGGTGCAAATATTTATTGTTGAGTCACCACACCCCACACACACACACACACCCACACAACACACCACACACACACACACACACACACACACACACACACAACACACACACCACACACATAAACACCACACACACACACACACACACATACACACAAACTCAAAACACACACACGCATACACACTCATACCGGTGAAAAGCAAAAACCGGGGAAAGAGGCGGGGCCAGGAGCTAAGACTCGACCCCTGCAGCCACAAATAGGTGAGTACAAATAGGTGAGTACACACACACACCCACTCATACACACACACACACTCATACACATACACACGCACACACAAACACACACACAAACACACACACACACACCCCCACACACCCCACACACACACACACACAACACACACACCACCACACCCCACACACACACAAAACACAAGCACTGGACAAGCACCTAAAGTCAGTTCCTGATCAGCCGGGCTGTGGCTCGTACGTTGGTTTGCGTGCAGCCCCGCAGCAACAGCCCGGTTGATCAGGCTCTGATCCACCAGGAGGCCTGGTCACAGACCGGGCCGGGGGGGGCGTTGACCCCGGAACCTCTCCAGGGAAACACACAGGAGCTTGGACTCGACCCCTGCAATCTCAACTAGGTGAATGCCACCACACACACACACACACACACACACAAACACAAACACACACACACACACTCACACACATGCACACATGCACACATGTGGTAATGCTTTATTTACAGCTAGCAAAGTCAGGGGATTTTTCTCCAGAATGGTCTGCAATATAAACCACTGTGGATAAAATACTTTGCCATTTCTTGAACATTTCTGAGTGAGTTGTTTCTAAATTCATTAATTTTATCGCACTCCAGTACATAATGACGCAAGGTGTGACAATACTCCATCTGGCAAAGTTTACATTTCGTTTGGTCTACATCTGGCGGTGGTGATTTAACCTGCCAAAGATACTTGTAACCCAGCCGGAGCCGGGCAGTAGTGGGCATCCAAGAGTCTGCTTATTTTTTTATATGCACCATAGACATGTGGCTCCTCCTGCATGATAGAGTGATGATAGATGGACTCACTGGTGTCAATCTCCCTGAGCCTTAAGTCCATAAAATTCAATAGAAGTTCTTTTCGTATTATTGTTCTCAAACTACTACCTGACAAGCCAAGATTTAATCTACTCCCTCTTTGAAAGCATACAGCTTAGCCAAATTTTTCAGTTCTATCATGATCTGAAGACCAATGGAGATGGAATCCACAGCATGTGCACTCTGACTCCACTGTCCACAATCCTCACCATACCTGTGTCTGGGTTCTGACACAAGCATGCCACAAATTTTTGCTTAATGAGTTGAGAGCATTTATGGATGACAGAGAATCAGTTACAATTTAAAAATGTCAATCTTTGTACATAATGCATTTCAGTGCAAGGAGTATGGCAAACAGTTCTGTCTGAAAAGGGGAAGAGGCCCAATTATTGATGCGTGCTCCAATTTCTTTAAGAGAGCCATCACTCTGTACGACAACAGCAGCACTACCAGCTGCACCAGTGGATTGGTGAACAGAACCATCAGCGTAAATAATTTGCGAGGTGTGTGCTGTGTGACTAAGTTATCAATACAGCTTAAGGCCTCATGTTTGGCTTCAAGGCGAAGTTTTGGTTTTTGATTTAAGAAGTAGTTTGGGGGGAAATGGAGGAATGGTAGTTTGGAATGGGGTAATATTCCATGGAGCGGAGAAGTGCCGCTGTTGCCTTACTTGACATAGATCATGTATCTGATTCATGCGGAGGTCGGTTCCAGTTTTTTTTTGATCCATCTGGGGGAGTGTTCACCAGTGCTGAGGAAATTTGGAGGGCTTCTGTGCAGGGTTTGAATGAGCTTGCCTGAGAATATTTAACCCCAATTAGGATATTTCTTTCAGTAACACGATCTCTGTGCTTGGAATAAACAAGTTCTTTTTGCATATTTAAAATTTTGGGAGTACGAGGGCATCCTAAAATGATCCTCATTGCTTCGTTTTTGCAGTTTTTCCAGCCCTCCAAGCTTCCAGTCAGACACAAGAGAGTAGTGGCGCAGCGAGGGGTAAAGGAGGGTTTTTTGTGCGAGGGGCTTGGACTTTCAGCAGGCGTGCGTGAGCGGGGTTTGATAGGAGTGAATGGAGACGAATGGTT
>NW_026467753.1:7500-13126 GCF_026875155.1 Cherax quadricarinatus
TAATAAACAGAATACATTTACAGAAAAAAACATAAACATGAATACAATGGCACAATGTATCAAAGATCATGAATTTCCTCCAGCTCCTCCGAGGCTGGACGCGAGCCAAGTATACAGCAAGCATTTCCCCTCTGGATGGCTACGCTGAGGCGCTGGAACATGAAAGTGGCTGGAGGTGTCGATGAGTCTGGAACCCAATTCTTTAAGGAAACGTGTGGCATTTTTTTCCCCATGATCCCAAGGTCTCTGATCCCACTGGGACAAATTGATACTGTTGGCTAATGTCCCTGTACTTGCTGATCTTGTACTCCTCCCTGTGGTCAGCAGCTCCTCCCTGTCGCCCCACACTGTGATGGATATAGGTGTCAGCCTGTGTGGACACACAGGTATAGTCCCATGCTAAGAGCTTGCCATTCTTCCAAGGATAGATGGTGATCCCGTCGGGGCGGTTTGCTGGGTTGTTGGTATTGTTGGCTGCTAGTGATCGGGGCTCCCTCTCGGCAGGGCATCCAGCTGTAGCAAGGGTTCTCTTAATGATGTCGTTGACCTCATTGTGTCTTGCATGCCAGCCCTTGGTTTTGGAACAGTTAAGTCCATGTAGACCGTATTGGTCTGCTTGCACTTCGCCGCAAATACAAGTATATTCTGTGTGAATTGGGGCAGCAAGGCGCAGAGCCATTGCGAGTCACGTTCCCATTGCAGATATGGGAACTGTTTGGAGGAAGTCCCCAGAGTGAGGTGTGCTCACAGCCTGGAGACGGGCAATCTCCCTATCTGATGTTGCAGCCCTGAGCATGTTGGCAAGCACCTTTTCAGCAATCGGGCCATCCCAGCTTGACTGTTTGTGAGCCAGTGCTGCACTAGGGTTTGGTGCTGGAGCAGCAAGAGTCTCCCATTCGGTGATGGCACTGGCATAGCTAGGGTCTTCTATTCCTGCTGAGTCACTGAGGGTATCAGGAAGAATTTGTCTTATCAACTCGTTTGATGCTATGGAAGAGGATAGGAAAGCTGGTAGAGCAATCTGGGAGGATCTGCGTACTCCTAGCCCTCCAAGCCTGACCGGAAGTGAGGCTTGCAACCACTGTCCATCGTCAAGGGAAAGATTCAATACACTCTCTAGCATGGTCTTCAGGAGAGAGTCATATTCCTTGAGTTTTGGACTGCTGAAGGCTGGGGAGCATCTCAGAAAGTAGGTAAGTTTTGGGATTGACAGGCACCTGGTGAGTAGGTAGCAGGCATCGTGTGTGTCAATGTCTTTCATCCTGCTTTTCATCGTCTGGAGGTCTGAGACTTTTTTTTCTAGGATCAGATCGATGGCATTGGATCCAAGAGGAGCACCAAGGAGAGTGCTATTGGCTGGATCAATGGCTCGTCTCCTGGTAAAACGGCACTAATATTCTGGATCATCTGTTGATTGGTAGAAACTATTTCACATTTGGTGGGGTTTAAAGAAAGGCCAAAGCTTTCTCCCATGTCTTCAATTTTACTGATGTCCTCTAGGAGAGATTCTGTTGTGCCAGCTAGGGTACCGTCGTCCAGGAACCAGATATTGAGCTCGCTGGAGAGTGCTTCCGTGACTTCCTTGATGACCATACAAAATAGAAAGGGGGCGAGAGGGTCTCCCTGTTGCACGCCCTCACATGAGTCAATTTCATGTTCCCCGAACAATAGTTTGGAAATCACACTATAACACGATTCTATGAAGGGATAAAGGGAAGGGAAGTTTCAATAAACTGCTTGGAGAGCAGCATCCCTTCTGACTGAGTTGAAAGCATTGGCAAAGTTCAATTTGACCAAGGCTTTTTCATCGGACATGTTTTTGATATATACTCGTGCTGCGTGGGCAGCTGCTTCACAGCCCTGTTGAACGCCGAAACCGAGCTGAGTTGGTTTCAGCATTGCAGCAGCCTCTTGGCTCACCCTTCTTACTGCAGCCTTGGCGACTAGGCGCCGAAGGGTGTTACCCACTGCAATGGGCCTGATTCCGCCATCCTTTTTCTGGAGGGCACACAATGAGGCACCAAAGAAAAGGGGTCTGATGGCCTCTGGGACACTGCCAGCCAGGCACAGGTTGGAAAATTTGGGGAGTTCAGACAGCAGCCTCTCTGAAACCTCACCAAGTGCTGGATTGAGTATTTGTTTTAAGTGTTGAGGCCTTAAACCGGTGAAACCTCCTGCTGAGCCCTGTGGAAATGACATAGCAGCTTTATACACATCAGCATCCTGTAAGGTTAGATGTTCTTCGCCTGCTGCAATGTCAGGGAGGTCAATGTTGGTACTGGGAGCCCTGGGTGGATGTTTGTCCTTCAGAGCTTGCGCCGTGCTGACATCCTTGGGAGCGATGGTATCCTCACTGGTTATAAGTCTCAGATCTCCAATAGTATTACCCTCTTCTATTTTTTTGCTGATTTGGGCTCTTATTTTTGAGGCGTCGGGTGTCCTGTTGTTGGCATTTGCCCGGCGGGTGTTTGTCGCCCTAGGGGTGAGACGGACGAGGTTGTCATCCCTTGGGAATGCATTTATTGCCCCAATAACATGTGTTGCTAGTGACTTGTCCCTTCTTGGTGGGACAGCCAAACAGGCACTGCCAAAAAGCAGCAAGTTGTGCCAGGATCTGTTGTTTGAAGGAGCATCGTTGACTTTCTTCAGAAGGTCAGTGAATTTGCTAGCAGCTTGAGGGCGAGCTGCTTTGGGAATGTGTGCCAGAGTCCTGGTGGATGTTAATTTGATTGTAGATTTGAGGTCCTCTGAAGAGGTGAAGTCACGGTAGCTGTCAGCGCTGTCTGCTGGGGGAGGCTGTTGGTTGTTCTCATTTGGAGCTCTCCTGGAGCCTAGACATCCATTGTGTGCACGGATGTTGCCAGATGTGGGTTTGAGTGCACACACACACACACATGTGTATATATATATTATATATATATATATATATATATATATTTATATATATATATATATATATATATATATATATATATATATATATATATATATTATATATTATATTCTGCAGAATAGGCAGAACTTGCGATCTTGGCTTAAATAGCAACGCTTTTCTTGCCATATAGGAGAAGTGAAATTTTGTGTATGCAATAATTTCGCCAAAATCATTCTGAGCCTAACGAAAAAAATGTATTTCACTGTGTTTGTTTAGTATTAAATTATTGTAAACAAATCTAAAATATATTTAGTTGGGTTAGGCTAAAATAAATTGGGCTTGTTATAATAATGTTAGGTAAGTTTTCTAAGATTCTTTTGGTGCAAAATTAAATTTTTTTATATTAACATTAATGAAAAAACATATCTTTAAACGTATAAGAGAAAATTTTAGAAAGGACTTAATTTTAAATGAGTTCTTGCTAATTGACCAGTTTTACATATTCGGCACGACATATATATATATATAAAATGTAAGGATAATTTCGTAATTAAGCAAATAATTAATTCCAAGGAAAGTTAATCAATGTACTGTAGATTACTAAGCGGAGAGAGTGGCAGCTACAAGCTAGTTGCTGGTGTGTGCCAGTGTGTGCAAGATGACCAGAGGAAGTTGTGTTACTTGTCAGTTCTCTGTCGATAGTGTTGAAGAGAAGACAGTGTGAGTATTCTTTCCTACAGATGTGAGAATATAGTTTTTCTTGTATGGTGTCTGAGAGGTAAAGTTTTGTTTAAAACAATTGTGCTCACAGCTGTTACGTATATTATATGCGAAATGTGTGTAGCACATATCAAGCTATGATAAGTTTACGAAATGTTGATTTAAATAATATTTATAAATTTAACTTTTTGGATCGCCTTATGTACCACTTTTGTTGTTAACAGTTAGCAGCATCAGTTTCCACAGGATTCAAAATAAAGTAACTGTTTGACCCTAATGAGTTTAGCGCTTCTTTTTTATTATAATAATATAATTAAGTGACCAAAATATATTAAAAAAAATATTTATTAACTCCTTAAGAGCTACAAATACAATAGTTATCATATTACAAAATATAATTTGATACAATATAAGATTCAGAAGAAATTCACTAATTATGTAAATGCATTTAGGACAAACTAATCATCAGACTTACACTCCACTTATATCTAGACCTTTAATAAAATATGAGTTGGTAAAGTTTGAAAAAAATTAATTACAATGAGACAGGTTGCAACTGAAGATTTGGTCAATTACAAATAAATTTCATTGAAATTACATTGGTTCAGTGAGCTGCATATCGAGTGGTTGAATTTGAGTGTTAAAACCAAAGTATGAGAATATACAGAGAGTCAAAGGATATAACATTTATGTGGTATTTAATTAAGCAGGTGAGTTTTAATAATACGTATTAGCCAAAGTTATATTGCGTTCCCTACAATTTTAAGGAATTAATAGAGAACGGATATCGCCGTTAGAAGTGTGAGGTAGACTTGTTTATTTTATTTTCAGTACTGCTTCATTTTATCAAGAATTCTTCAATCCCCAAAAATAGGAATTAAACTCTAGGTACATAGATACCCTATGAAAAATGAAGCTTTCGTTGTACGTAGCCTAGCACTGTGCAGCAGAGAACTGGGTGGAGACATGATATGTAGGCCAGGGAGAGGTCAGTAAGAGGTGGAGGAACACAGCTTTCTTTTAGGTCATCAGGGTATGTTTAAGGCAGTTCTAAAATGAACAATTTAAACAATGAGTATAATATAGTGTAATATGCATAATGTGTAACTGATAAGGGGTGTCCCGTAGCTCGGTTGGTAGCGCACTCAGCTCACACATTGAGTGTTTGTGGTTCGAACCCCGATAAGGGTAGAAACACTGGATGTGTGTCCATAAGATACCTGCTGGTCTTGTTCACCCATAGCAGTCGGCTAACACCTGGGTGTTAGCCGACTGGTATGGGTGGCATTCTGGGGATAAAATTAACCTAAGTTGCCCGAAATGCATAGCCATGCATGAAATGCATAGTGTATGGCTTTCTGTGTAGTATGTCATAGATGTCAGCTAGTCCTGTATAAGATGTAGTATTATTATTATTACTCTCGCACAGAGTAAACCTTGATTTGCAGACTTTTCGCTGTAAATTTAGCTTAATCAGGACTTGATAAATCTCTACCTAGAGTTATACGCCAGAAAAAGATATTTGTTGGGCACGGTGTCATTTTTAGCACTGGGGTTAAGTGTTGTCTTGTTATTGTATGGGACAACACATTGGAAGAGGAGGCAGCCCCCTCACAGATGAGGTTATTGAGGCTAAGAAGATGCGTCAGTACATCTCATAAGAGGTGGGTGGTGGAGCTGGGTAGCGGGAGGTAGCAACAGCCAACCCTTGTACGGTGCATCACCTCCCCAGAATATAATTTTTTTTTATATTTTCTTTAAAACCAATACAGTTTAACATAAAAATAAAGAAACAGTATGGATCTCAATCAAATTAACTGACAAACGGATTGCACCTATATGCACACAAGATATTGCTGCCAAACATACAACAAGAACTTACAGCAAGAACATAACTAAAAAAAAATACTGTCACAGGGTCATGAATTGACATATATACACATTCATTAATGCAAAACCTTGCATATATATAACTTGTACATATAACATGACATCTGACAAAGGCTCAATACACTTGAACATAAAATATAC
>NW_026467754.1:0-12058 GCF_026875155.1 Cherax quadricarinatus
TGAAAAAAAGTTTTTAAAAGATTTAAAATTTAGGCATATAAGAAAAAAACAAACAAATTAAGGGAGAAAGTAAAAATTTGGAAAGAAAAAATATATGTTTATTTTCAAACAATTTAAATTTTAACTTTTATCTTAATTTACTTTAATTTTTTTTTATAAACCTTAATACACAAATTTTCCAGTCTAATAATCACTAAGTTTGTTAGTTTGTTTTGCTGTTTTTTTTAAATTTTTCCAATCCTTTGTTTTAAAACCTTAATTCTATCAAGCATATTCTTTTGGTTTTAGGGGTCTTAGCTGAAGTTGAATTTCACCTAAATTCTGTGAATACTTATTGCAAGTCTTATAAAAAATGCTGGTTTTTGTTTTTTTTTATCCCTGACATTGAAGTCTAAAGACTGTACCACCAACCCGCTTGTGCAATCATTCAATTTGTTGAGTGGTACAAAAATGATAAATAAAAGAGACCCAAAGTCTTCCTTAAAACGTCAGCTTGTTGACAAAGTCGTGATGGAAGTATTTAACTACGTTGATTATAGAGACTGATGACTAACCAAACGTTGATTACTAGTGACTGGACTTAACCACAACAGGCTGATCTCATTTCAGATATTTTTTTTTCCAGGTTCCTTGTCTTAAACCCCTGAAAAATCTTAAAGAAGTCTAATGTAACTCATTAGTTCCCCATTCTAATACACAAGAAAAAAACAGACTTTCAGAATGTCATTAATTCATTGGATTATTTACCTTTTTAAAAACCCATAGAAAAAGGAATAGCCTGAATTAAGAAAAGTTAAAAATTGCAATAAGAAAATTTGGGGACACCAGAACTCTGAGTATGGTAAATTTAGAAAAAGTTGACTAAACAAAGGAAGGAATTTAGGTTATTCCATAGACAGAGGGTAGGGCCAAGAGCTAGTCTGATATACAAACAGTTTCGGTGAGAGAATTATTAAATAAAGAACCTGCTGTGACCCGTTCAAATACCTGCGCTGGCATGAAACATGGTTTTAGGATTCCGAAACTGAGTATCGGGCCGATTGCCGTTAATGGTCCAAATTGGAACGATACGTCGTCAAAATTTTTTCTTGTAGTGTCTGGTTATTTGGTATATTTCTGTGTTTTCGTTACTTCGTGTTGGTTTTTTTGTTTTTATCCTGTTTGGGGTTTTTCCGTTACTTTTGTGTCGGTTATTTTTGGGATCTCTTTTTGTTATTCCGTTATGTCGTGTCTGGTTTTTTTTGGTTCAATTTTGTGTTTTCCGTTTATGTCGTGTTGGGTTTTTTGTGATCATCCCTGGTTACTAGTTACTGTCGTGTTGGTTTTTTGTGTATACCTCTGTGTTATTCCCCTTACGTCTGTTGGTTTTTGTGTTTTCCTCGTTTATCAGTTTCTGTCGTGTCTGGTTTTTTTTTTGTATATCCTTGGTTACTCATTTTACTGTCGTGTCTGGTTATTTGGATCATCCCCCCGTGTTATTTATCATGTTGTGTCGTTTAAATTTTTTTGACTGAGCCCCTTCAGGCCCTTTTGAACTTTTATTTTAATTCACAAGCAATATTTCTTATCAAATTTTTGATCATTATCGGTTTAGTTGGTCAGCAGAACGGTTGGTTGTTCTACCTGATCCTCCGAGGCCCTGGTAGGGACCGGGGGGCACGGAGCGTTGACACCCCAAACCTTCCCCAGGTATAGCCCCATGATCCCTTTAACATGCCCTTAAAGCGGGGTGGATTTTGCCCCCCTCCACTAGCCCTGTCAGTAAGATCCCCTGTCCCCAAGTTGGCAATCGGTGCACCTGGAAAAGGGGAAGTTATTTAAATAAATAATTTAAAAACAGACAACTTGAAAAATAAAACACAAACGCAAATTTGCCTTTTTTTTATTTGGAAACTTTTCCAGCCGGCTTTTCCAGTTCTTCAGGAGATCGGGGAAGATGAGAAGATTTTTGGGTAATCTCCCTCAGCCTAGAGTCGACATTTTCATCCATCTTTTTTGAAAACTAACACATCGACTCCAGGCTGGTGAGATTAAAACACCCCTTGTCTTCCACTTTTTCTGCTTTGGGACTAAAAAAACCATGGCTGGCGAAGCTTTTCCGAATAAAGATCACCAAGTGTTGACAAGCTCTCTAACAGGGGGTATTTTTTCGTTTTTCATAACAGAAACATCATCGCCCCCAAAAAAACGCCCGGACCATTCTTTATCGTACTGACAACGTGAAAAAGAAAATCAATCATTCGACCTTAAACTTAAAATTTTTGGAAATTTTAAATTTTGGCTGCAAACACACAACTTTCAGTTGACTTCCTAAACTACAACTAACCTAAAAGTATTTATTTTTTAGAATGATCGTCCATTTTCCTGACTAACACGACTGTTAGATGACCTGACTCTAATTTTTTTTAATAATTTACATAATATAAATATATTATATATATATATATATATATTTATATATATATATAAATATATATATTATAATTATAATATATTATTATATATTATATATATAATAAATTTAAAAATATATAATTTTATTGTAATATATATTATCACACGGGCCCATTCCCACCAGGGCGGGGGCCCCCAAAAAAAAAAAACTTTCACCTCTTCACTCCTCCTGTCTTGCCAGAAGGGTGTTTTTCACTCAGTTTTTTTTTTGCAACATTTAAAACCCCCCCCTCGAGTGCAGGCCCTTATTTCCCTCTCCAGGACTCAAGTCCGGCTGCCGGTTTGAACCCCCTTTATAAAGTTACTTTGCTCAACCCAACAGAGTCAATATTAAAAACCTTTTCTCCTTCACTCCCATCAAACACGCTCACGCACGCTGTAAATACAAGCCCCTCCACACAAAACCCCTTTACCCCCCCCCTCCAACCCTTTTTTAGGGCCCACCCTACCCACCTTCCCCTTTCCCTCAGCTGATCACTTTGAAATATTTGTTTCGCCCATCTCTCTACAGTCCCCAACCACCTAACAACCCTTTCCCCAGCCCCCTTGGGGCAAAATTTTGGTATCCCCCACCCCCCCTAACTTCCCAAATCGAATTCCTGCTTATATTCACACCACACATTGCCCTCAGACAGACATCTCCACTGCTCCCCTTTCCCCCGCTGCATTTATCACCCCCTGCTTCACAACCCCTATGAGCGTTGGTAAAAAACTATTTATAATTCCCCCCTTTGCCTCCAAGGACAAAGTTCTTTGTTCCCCAGACTCCAAGTCACACTCACCTTTTCCCCCCGTCAATTTTATATTTTACCCATCTTTATAGACCCATCCCGAAAGTCCACTCCCAAATATCTGAATACTTACCCCCTCCTACTCTTCCCCCCAAATTTTATATCCCAAACTTTTTCACCTAAACTTTTTGTTTCCCAAAAACCCCTTTCTTTTCCCCGTATTCAACTTTAATTTTTTCTTTTGCAAACCCTACCAAAATTTACCCCAATTCTGAAATTTCTTTGAATCTCCCCGGCACGGTCTCAGCAAAAAGGGAATGTGACCCCCCTTTATGTGTGTTCTTATCTTTTTTAAATCCATGCCTCTTTCCAAAACCTCGTTTACTTCTCTTGCAACCCCATCTAAAATATATTAAACAACCCACGGTACATACAATCCTTGTCAAAGGGCCCTACTTTGACGGGGAAAATAATTTCCTTTCCTACAAATATCTAACTTGACCCTCACTACCCTCGTAAAAACTTTCACTTTCGGGAACCCACCTCCTAATCATACACCTGAAAATTGCCACATTGTCCCCTATCCCCTGTCATACGCCTTTTCCAAATAAAAATGCCCAAAGAGTCTTTCCCTTATCAAAAATACTGTTACTTATAGCCGGGAACATGCCCACACCCCCCCTACCTTTCCCAAAGCCCCCTTTGTTCATCGCTACCCTATTCTGTCTTTATCTTAATTCTTTCAATAATAACTTTACCTTGATGAATGGTTATAAAACCGAATTTAAAGTTTGGACATTATGCAACCGGGAAATCTTTTTTGAAGAAACGTTTCGCCAACAGTGGCTTCATCAGCCCAATACAAAGTAGAAGTGGGTAAGGAGGTAAAGTTTGAGGAAATCGTCCCCAACCTGAATCGAGTGTTCCACACATTCACACATCGACCCAGGTTGAGGGACTGATTACCTAAAATTTTACTTCCTTACCCGTTTCTACTTTGTTTGGACGATGAATCATGTGGGGCGAAACGCTTTTTAATAAAGTTTCCCCATGGTTGTAAGTGTTCTTTTCTTAATAACTCTACCAACACTTTCCCGGGATCCAACAGATTTATCCCCCAAAAAATTTTTGCACCCCTTTTTTGCCCCCTTGCCTTTTTAAAAGGGAATATGAGCTCTCTGCCAACCCCTAGGACCTTCCCTCCCCCTACATTTTTTAAAAAATTGAACCAACCACTCCAAAACTATATCCCCCCTGCTTTAACATTTTATCTTTACCCCATCAACCCCGGCTCCCTTTACCCCCTTTCTTTTTAACTACTGCCCACGAATTCCCCCCCCTCACAACTGGCTTTTCCTCACTCCTACAAATGTTATTCCCTTCCCCTATACACGAATCACAGCTTCCCTTCTTCATCAAATTTTTAACAATTCCTAAAAACATTCCCCCATCTTCCCAATACCTCAAAATCCCCATTTAATAACTCCCCTCCCTATTTTAACTGCAAATCCATTTTTTTTCTCTAGGCTTCCTTAAACTTTTAATCTCACCCCAAAATTCATATATATTTATTTATATATTATATTTAAAATTATTTATATAAAACTATATATAATTATATATATATATTTATTTAAAATATTATATATATATATTTTTTATATATATATATATATATATTATAATATTTTATATAGGGTGAAGGAGATGCTGTTTTGCCAGTGTTCGGGATGGTTCCCCCAGTTTTTTTCCCCTTATTTCAGCCGGCTACAGCAACCCCTCAATTCTTTTGTTGGAGAAATAAAATTTCAATCTCACAGGGTGTTCAGCGGGTGACCCCTCGCTCCATTTCTCTTTTTGGAGTAAAAAACTAATTCCCCCACGCGTGAGCTAAATATCTGGTACCGGGATGACGGCCCCTTTTCGGGTACGAAGAGTCCCCGTGGGACCTAAAACGGTAAAAAACACGGGAGAAGATTGGGATTCATCCTAAATCCCCCCAAGTGTGAATCATCACACAACCAGAAATAATCAAGTGGCAAAAAAATTCTCCGGAAAGTCTAAATACCCCTGTCCAACGTCCCCTCTTGGGAGCACCGCTGGGTCCCCAGGCCTCGACACTGCCCTCGGGGAAAATTGAAGAGAGAAAGGGGGGAAAATAAGCAATCTTGATGCCCATATGCTCTGATCTCCCAAAAGGTGTTTCTTGCCTCGACCATTTCCCTGAGGTTGCACCCTTTTTTTGACAACCAACACTCGATAATTGATGCCACCGGATCAATTTTTAAAGGCACGAATGTCACTAGAGGATCAGCGTGGATCAGGAACCCTTCGGGGTGGGAGGAAAAGGGGGTGCGCAAAGCAACCCCTGTTGCTTTACCTGCTTTTTTGTCTTCGCTTTGGCTTCTGTGCATTGTCAAGAAATTGTTCCCGATCGCTTGAGAAGTGGGAGGGCTTAAGACCCCCCCGGTTTTGAAGCACGATTGGTGGGACACCCTTCAGCTCCTCCCTAGACCAAACCCCCCCAAAGAGCCAAAAAAAACCCCCCTGGGGCAAAAACCGATCAGGAAAAATCGCCACCAATGCTCTCCAAACTTCGGAAAGGGGCAAAAATGTCTCCGGAGTGAAGGACCACATCAGGAGTTTCCTGTTAGCTGTCCCCAAAATTCCCCCCCGGGGACCCCCTCTCGCCCACAGGCCATTTGGGTGGTGTTGTCTTCGCCTAGCCCTCCCCATCCTCACTGAACTAGGTGTTTTGCGGCAGGCGAAGCTGATTAATTTGTCTTCATGTCTTGTGGTCACACACAGAAGGGAAGTATGCCAGACATGGGAGGTCAAGACTCATGAAGAGAAGCCTCGCAAAGCCCGTTGCCCCGCCCACGGGAACCCCAAGTAAGAGGTCTGATGGAAGTCACAGGTTTTCCCGAGGGCCACTAGATCCTGGAAGGTTTGGGAAAACAGATTGCCCGGGGGCTACACCCGTGCTGCCACATTTTAAGCCCCATTTTTAACAAAACCCAAAATTTTCTAAAAGTGGAGAAAGCCCTATCAAGAAGTCCCTGGTCAACGGAAAAAAAATTGAATCTTTTTTTATAAAAAAACTTTTGAAATAAATGAAATTTCCTTTTGGGTTTTATAAATTAGATCCTTTATAATTAATAGAAATTTTGGGGGGAATTTTTTAATCATTGGACAAAAAATAAATTTTAAAAAACTTAATTTTGGGTGAATAGTTGTTGGTGGGTTGTGTGAAGGACTGTCTATTGGCCCGTGGGCCTAGAGTGTTCCCTATTTTTTTGTGTGTCAGGTGTTGCTTTGTTGTGGGAAGTGATAGTGAGGGGTGGGTGCCCTTTTACCTTCCTTTGTGATATATTATATATATATAATATATATATTTATTATAATTATATATATATATATATATATATTATATATTATATAATTTATTTTAAAAAGCAAGGAATTGTAAGACAGGCAAATACACCCAAACATGATCTCTGGTGAAGGAGCTGAATACGACTTGGAACAAAGTACGTATGCTTTACAACACCCAACTGGACAATTTAGAGTCCAGCTTGCGCTAGCTTTGATCCCAAGGCAGCCCGCTTCAGGGAGAAGGCTTAAGCTTTTTTTATCCATCCCCTGCATGCATCCGCCTTACAGAGATTGAAAAAATGCAAAGGAATTTGCGGAGCAAGCGAAAAATGCAAAACACGATCTGGGTGAAGGACCGAAACCCCGAACCTTGGACAAGGTACGTAGTGCTTTGCCAAACTTTCCCCCATGGACCAATACCTTTGGGGTCCAGTTTGGTGGAGACGGGGCCCACTTTTTAATATTTAAAAATTTTTATTTATATATATATATATTATAAATATAAAATATATATATATTTATATATTATTTATATATAATATATAATATTATATATATATAATTATATATATTAAAATATAATATATATATTTATTATAATATATTATTTTTTTTTTTTTTTCAAAAAACGGCCGTATCCCCCCAAGGCGGGGGGCCCCAAAAAAAAAAACGAAAGTTTCTCTTTTTTAAAATTTAGTAATTTAACGGGAGAAGGGGGTTTCTAGCCCCCTTTCTCCCGGCATTTTAGTCGCCCTTTTCAACAGCATGTTTGGAGGGAAAAATTCTGTTCCATTCCCCTGGAGATAAGAGGAAAAAAAAAAAACAACAAAACTAAAAGAAAAAAGAAGAAAACCCGGGGTGTGTATTATAATAATTGCTTGTCATGCTGTGTAGGGACCTAAATGTAAGTAGAAGGGGAAACGTACCTGAAATCTTGCATGTTATGAGCAGAAAAAAAAGGGCACACAATCCACCTCATGAAAAAAAATTCAGGCTTTCGTTTTACACCCCTTTTGGGGGGACGGTGTACCTCCCGGCGGTTTTCTGTTTCCCCCCCTACTCCCAGTATATAAAAATTTTATAAAACATTATTGATCAATAACATCACGCACGCCCAAGACTCGAACCCCTTTTTACTGATCCGCCCCATGGTAGTCGAACCACAGACTCCTTAGACCACAGGGCACCCAAACCCAAAAGATGGGGCAGCCCCGAAAGGGCTAGCTGTTTTACCGCCACCAGGGACATTTGGTTTTTGGGGGTTTCTGGGGAATTTAATTTTCATCCTGTTTGTTTTACTAACCAAAATAACCTACCATGATGCGAGGACATACGATGGTGTGGGAAACCTCAGAGCAAATTTTAAATTTCACTACCCGTTTAGGGTACTAGCCTCCACAAGCAGTATATGTCGCTCTGTTACCATGAACGAGGGAATTTAATCAATAACCGCGCTGCGAGTAGCTGGGGGATCGAACCCAAGTTGTTTTAGACTGCCTCATAGTGAGCGAAAATTCCACGACTGTCAAACCCCACTGGCCCACACAATCTACAAGAATCACGCACCCTACAGAGTAGGTGTTGTACCCACACTATTGTATGTCCTCGGATCACAGTACAACACTTGGGTGCGTGTTTCTTGTAGGATTCCATGGTTCCGTGGGTTAGAGCGTTATGGAATTTTCTCTCACCATGAGGTGGGCTAAAACAGCAGGGGTTCGATTCCCCCAGTAGTCGCAGTTTTTGTTATTGATTAAATACCACTTGTTCACTATTACAATACGACATATACTGCGTGTGGAGGCTAGTACACCAAACGGGGAGTAGAACGAAATTAGCTCTGAGGCACCCACACCATTGTATGTCTTCAGATCTCTATACAACACCTAGCTCTGCTAGGCACGTGATTCTTGTAGGATTGTGTGGTCCCGTGGGTTACAGCGTCGTGGACTTCTCGCTCACCATTAGGTGCTGGTATAAAGGGCGGCATATACAATAAAGAGGTTTAAGGGATACATTTGTAATACATATTGCTACATGTTTATCACAGATCACAATGAGAAAATCTCATCCAGATACATGATACAGTAGGCATTTCCTCTCTAAACTGCAGCACTGAATCGCTGGAATAGAAGACTAGCCGTCCTGGGATCCCTAGTTACCCTG
Organism: Cherax quadricarinatus; assembly: GCF_026875155.1. NCBI lineage: Eukaryota > Metazoa > Arthropoda > Malacostraca > Decapoda > Parastacidae > Cherax > Cherax quadricarinatus. The sequence continues at coordinate 8,727 of NW_026467754.1, forward strand.
ATGAGTCTTTTGCCTAGTCCTTAACGAACTTAGAGAACTCTCTTTACCATGGTCCAAAAGGTCTCCGGGCCTATGGGAACAAACATATAATGATGGACACGTTCACCGAATTTTCAAAGACTTTTGGAACTCCCAGAGGCTGGTAGCTGCCCCTCCTTCCTCCCTGGTGTATCGGAGATAGGTATCAGGAAATGTAGATTCACATGTGTATTCCCACACCACCTGCTTGCCCTCTGTCCATGCTTGAAGGGTGTTGATACTATCTGGACGCTTTTAGTTGCCATCAGATCTGCATAGTTGGGGTGGTTCCCTAATAGCTGGGCATCCAACTGTTGTGAGGCTCCTCTTGGTAACGTTTTTAACCTATTCATGTCTTGCAATCTTTCCCCTTTGATCTACGGCACACAAGACTTTGGCTGGTACTAGTTGCTATGAAATCATCAGGGTTGTAATTTGGATTCGGGTTAGAATATAACAACTCATAAGGGCAAACGCTTATTACACCGTACAACGCAAAATGGGAGTGTCCCCTACAGAAACATTGTAAGCAAATTTTATAAACTCACTGAAACATCGGGTATAACTTCATCCCGGGGTTTCACTATTGGGATTGATAGTGGCTCTAAAGGACATCAAGTACTTTCTTTTTGGGTTTCTTTCACTAACCCTTTGGGGGGGCAGGAATGATGGGGAAACCCAATGGTGGATTTGGGAGATTTGGTACAATGTACAAAAAATTTTTCAAAAATTTCTAAATTACAGAATTACCCCCATTATCTTTACAAAGGATTTGGGGGTTTTGGTAGCCGGGTAAAAAAATGTTTTTTTTTAAAAACGCTTTAGCTACTGTCCCCGGCAGTTCTCTCCCAATAAAAACCAATTTTCCAAAATCTGGTGAAATGGTCAAACCATAACACAGATGTTTGTTTCCCCCCGGGGGAAATTGGAAAATTTGTTAACAAAACTAGCGCAACTCTTTCCCCGGTTTGTAGAGTTTTGGGAAAACCGGTTGGATTAGGACCATTACAACACCTTTTTGGGTTTCAAAAACACAAAATTTCTTAACATACTCAGAAATTTTCAGTTGCCATACGAGCCGAAAGTTTTTAATCGGCTTATTTTACTGAACTTAAAAAAATAACCCAAGGGGCGCAACACCTGGTACATTTGTAAACTAGCTGTGAGGTACTCACAAAAACTGTGGTACCCGAATCGCTCTGTGTTTACTGGCCGGGAATTTTTAAACCCGTGTTCGGCGAGAAAAGGGGGTGCAAATCGAAGTGCAACAAACAATGGGGGATGGTCTTTGGGGCAAGGGGGTTTTTGCTAAAGGGTGTTTGGGAACAGCCAACAGAAAGTCCCCCCCGCATGAAAAACTCTCACTTAGAGGGGGCTCCCAAACCTTCCCCGACCAAATTTTAAAACAATGATGGGTGTTATATTTTCCCCCCCTGGGGCCCTTCCAGTAAGGGCTGTTTTTAGTTTTTTGGGGTGAAGGTCCCAGTTTTAGACCCATTTAAAATTTTCTCAATTTGTGGCTCCGTCACGATCTTTTTTATCACGGACTCCGATCTTGTCCCTAAGATGTTCAAGGGGGAACCGCTGCTGCAAGTCCAATGGATGCAAAAAAAAGAGGGACAAAGGGAAAACAGGTTTTTCCCCACTTCCCAAAAGTTTTTATTACAAAGTCTATAACACACCAGTATTCAGTTTCTTGGGCCAGGGTTTTTAAAAGGGGGGAAGGAAGTCTAAGGGAAATAGCTTGATCAAACAAAAGCCATGTTTGGAGTCCTCCCCTCCCTCCCCACTTACTTCTTCATGCCCTACTCCCACTTTTCCAGCCTCCATGACCTCTTTAACCTTTCCCCAAAACCCCCAGTCATTAGAACTACCTACATTCACTTTTTAAAAACCAAATTACAAAAAAATTTTAAAAAAATTATTTCATTAATTTTTAATTTTTATTATTATTATTAAATTTTTATTATTATTATTATATTATTATTATTATTTATGATGATGATGATGATAGGGTGATGATGATTGCACTTAAATAGCTCCAGAGGTCTGGAATTGTGTTAAATTGTTACATTTTATTCAGTATATAACTTGCAGTAGACTGCAGTGCGGCGAGGGGAACAGTGGAATTTAGAGGGAATAGAGATAAAAGGAAAGAAAGGAACTTTAAAGTAACCAAAAATCCCCTAACAAAAGAAAAGTATTAGAGACTTTTTCTCCTTTGCTTGTTTATTGTAAATAATCTTACTGCTGTCACTATCAATTACACTGCGGTTAAAATGGACCCCTCATCCCCACTAATCAGTTAACCCTCATCAACACAGTCATCCCTCATCAACACAGTCACCCCCCAACATCTTACCCTCATCAAATCCGATCCCTCACACACAATCCCTCACCCCACCGATCCCCACCAAATCATCACCCCCAACACAGTTTCCCACAAACAGTTACCCACAAACGTCATCCCCCTCTAAAAATCAGTTACCCCCATCTAAAAACAGTTATCCCTCATTAACATCAGTTATCCCCTCAACACACTCCCCATCAACATCAGTTATCCCCCATCTAAAAACTTACCCCCACAAAAACGTTTCCCCAAACATCGTTTTCCCTTCTAACATCAGTTATCCCCTTTTAACACGTTATCCTCCTCTAAAACATACCCCAACTAACATAGTTTTCCTCATCTAACACATTACCTCTCTAAACAGTATCCTCATCTAAAAACAGTTATCCCTCACAAAATCAGTTTTTCCCCAACTAACATCAGTTACCCCCCTCAACACAGTTATCCCATCTCATCAGCAACCCCATTAACATCAGTTATCCCATCAAATCGTTATCCTATTAAAAACCCGTCCCCTCATCTAACATCAGTATCCCTCATCAAAAACAGTTTACCCTCATCTAAAACGTTATCCCCCATCTAACATAAAATTATCCCCATCTAACATCAGTTATCCCCTAACATCAGTTATCCCTCATCAACCGAAACCCTCATCTAACCAGACCCCCCTCAACACGTCATCCCTCATCTAACACCGTTTTCCCCCCCCATCAACCGATCCCCATTACTCGTATCCCTCAAACACACATCCCAACAAACACGTACCCTCACAACATTTAACCCACTAAACACAGATCCCCCAAAAAAGAAACCCCCAAACAACACGTTTATCCCTCACTAACATCTTTTTCCCTATCTAAAATCAGTATCCTCATCTAAACAGTTTAAACCCTTAAAACTTTTTTCCCCCCTTTAAATCTCACCCCATTTAAAAAATCAGTTTACCCCATTAACACAGTACCCT
>NW_026467755.1:0-13050 GCF_026875155.1 Cherax quadricarinatus
AAATGAAAGGTTCTAGTAGTTTAAAAAAAACCAAAAAATCTTGGTCTTGTAAACCAAAGATAAAGCCCATTTTTAAACTTGATACAAAATCAGTTATAATATTTTATATTCACTCTCCCTCTTACCCTAAGAGTTGCACCCTATTCACGACTCTAACCCACCCCTTTCCATAGGAACTAGTCCTACTTCACTCAAACTATTCTTATCGTGCTCTTTCAGGCCTATTCGGTTCGGTGCCTTCCTACTAAATTCTCATAACATAACCTATTTCTAATTTTTCTAGGAGGAATATTAATTTTGGTTCATTTCATGTCTCTTCCTCTTGCTTCCAACGAAGCCTTAATAAAAATTCATTTTAAAATCCAGTCTACTAATCACTCTATCCTTACCCATATCCTTTAACCTTAATCTTTCTAGATCTCTACTTTCTCCCATCAATATTTTCACAAATCTAGACTATTCTTAATTCTAAGAAAATAAAACAAATTTAGCCACCTTATACCAACTCAGTTCCATCTACTCCATTACTTCTTTCCCTCTTACTACTCTAGTAATTTTTTATATCTCTACTTACCTTAATTGTTATTGTTAGTATTATTAGTATCTCATGAAGACCTCCTGCGACTCAAAAATTCTAACAGAAATATAGTTTACTTAAAATATTAATTTTGGGAGATTAAAGAAAAGATCCCTGCTTTTTTCTGATTTTTTATTAAAACTATTCAATTACTTAATCCTTTCGTATCTAAAATAACCTCTAACTCCTTAGAAGATAGAAACCAACCTGGCTTTCGCCGGTCTGAACTCAAATCATGTAAAAATTTAAAGGTCGAACAGACCTTCTCCTGTAACCGCTACACCACAGAGAAATTTTTAATTCAACATCGAGGATGCAAACTCTCTTGTACGATAAAGAACTCTTAAAAAAATTACGCTGTTATCCCTAAAGTAATTTATTTCTCTAATCCTAAAAGGGACCATATGAACAATATCTCTGATTTAAACAAAAAACAGTTATATAATTTATATCCTAGTCGCCCCAACTAAAACACCCGAGCTGATAATAAACTTTTAACACCCTTAAATCACTCTTAATCCAACTTCATGTAATAAACTTATAGGGTCTTATCGTCCCCTCTAACATATTTAAGCCTTTTCACTTTAAAAAGTTAAATTTCACATCTCCGATATAGAGACAGAGCTTCCTTCTCGACCAACCATTCATCCAGACTCCAATTAAAAGACTAATGAATTATGCTACCTTTCTTTCGCACGGTCAAAATACCGCGGCCTTTTAGTCCCCAAAGGGCAGTCAACTTTATATAACTCTCATATAGACATGTTTTTGATAAACGAGGCGGAAGAGCCCTAATTTTTCCGAATTCCCTACACTCATCACCCCTTCAATAAATCTCATTAATTCTCCAAAATTTATTTAAAACAAACAAATTTATATACTAATATAAACACTTTATAATCTTTAAACTAAATTCATAAAAAGTCTTTCCTACCTACTTAAAAAAAAAATAATAAATACACCTATATCCTTGTATCTCAGATACAACTCCCTGTAACCATAGCTTACCCCTAAGCCTAGTTAAACATACCTTTCTATTTATTTTTATAACTAAAATATTAAACAAAGAAGCTAGCCCCCTCTGTTCCAAGCCTTGCCTTACCTTAATGCAAATGAACAAATTGAATTTTTATCAAAAAAAAAAAACCAGATATCTAAGACTCATTAACATTCACTACTAAAAATAATTTTTGAATTTTTTTAACCCACAAAAACTCGACTAAAATTAGCTCTTCTTATTTCGGGAAGATAATTATAAATATTTAATGTAAAAATATCCTAATACACAAGGTACATAATTTAACTAATACTTCCACTATTACAACTAGAATATTTCAACTTTCCTTCTGTACAGTACTATTATCTATCGCCAAACTATTATTTCCTGGAGTTACCTACTAAACCTAAAAATTATTTTTCCCCTAATCATATAATTAGCAAGTCTTCATAACAACCAAAAATAAGTCACCCCTGCGACAACCTTTTCACGTAAGTGAAAATGCTAATCTTTAGCTTACTTGAATCTACAACTTTAATCTCTCAAAACAAATAAACGTTCGATCATCCATAAAAACTGCGTATTTAATTTTACGAATTCTCTCTCCCATCCTCCGTTAATGTCTATATATATATACATTTCTTAAATGTAAATCCTCATGAATCATTCATAATCTCGTAAATCATATAATCCATTTATATATAATATGACATTCAAAGTGTATCTTCGCACAGGTTATTATCTATCTCATTAAGTATTTATATGCCTGAAAAAGTTATATAACTCACAATAATAAATATATTTTCAACCACTTTAATAGTTTAGTTCATTGCTATAATCCATTAATCTATATATATAATACTCATAGTGTAATCTTTTTCCCTTCGCACAGGTTATTATCTATCTCATTTAAGTGATTTATTCCTGAAGTTAGTATAAACTCACAATATATAGTATATATCAAGCCACTTTATTAGTTGAGTTCATTGCTATAAATACCATTAATCTATATATATAAAACTCATATGTAAATCTTCGCACAGGTTATTATCTATCTCTATTTAAGTATTTATATATACCTTGAAGCTAGCACATAATAATAAATCTGTATATATCACAAACCCGTCTCATTAGTTAGTTTACTGCTATAATCAACTGACACTCCATTGTCTCTGTCTCAGTGTATCTCTTTTCGAAAATTAATAAAAAGAAGTAACTTAGCTTCATTATATTATCTTCTATCAATGATCCATTCTTTTAGGAAGAATATCTCGTGGAAATGGGGGAATCTAGAAGGAGACGATTAAAACAGCTATAAGTAGGTCGAGTCCCCTTTCCTCACGATGGTTCACTTATAGGTGGTATTAATCTGGTATGAGCTCAATATCATCGTTCTGCTTCAGTATAGATAAAATCAGCTCACTCATACAATTATACGACCTAATGACTACCACTTCCATATAAAGAAATGTATATATATATACTAACATAAAAAATACACCCCCTTTACATGCTTTTTCATTTTTATTTTTAGACAGCTTAACCCTCTTCCCTCTTAAATCTTCTAAGAACAACAGATATTCAAAGAGAATTCAAGATACGTTAAGACCAACCTCTAACCCTTAACCCTTTAATCCCTAACACACTCCTTTATGTAAATTGGAATCGCACCAATCCCCGAAAGATCAAACCTTTTCGTGCCCTGACCTTCACATATACTATAAGCATAAGCTAAGTTTCAGCTAATGGGTCATACCTCATTTATGAGAGTAATCTCACTTATAATTTCATTCTCACCTTATAAAAATCATTTTTATGTCTCACTTTGTCTGGGGTCCTTCCTGGTCGTTTCTTACTTCCTCGTGATTTTCAGCCTGATTGGACTGAACTTAATCTTATAATCATTCCATCCCTTTAATCCATCAAAGAAAAATCAGACTTCCATCTGAAAGCCTCCCTGAAATATTCTTAATCCAGGCCCTTGGATTCATCCATTCATCATGTTATCTCTTCAACCTTAACATTTTTTATTCCAATAGTCACGCTCTCATTTATTTCCTTAGCTCTTTCCTTAAACTAGGGCTGACCCCCTTCCATTTTTTGATTTCCCCAAGTCATAGAAGGTCTTAATTTGAACCCAAGTTATTAATCTCATAACAATCCATAAACTTGCCCCCAATATTCTTGACTCTTACTTATCCTCAGAGTATTACACACACATGCTTCTTTTTTTTGGTGGGATCTCTTCATGCTATTATTGGAGCACTAGGGGGAAGCAATCAGACATCCCATCCGAAAAATCTTGACCTAGCTCATCTATCACTCATCTATCATGAATATCTTTTCGCCATGCTATTAAGTGAGACCGTCACTGAATAAATTACTTTTTATATACACGCTAATCACGCTTCAGTGGCCTTTCCACTTCGCAACCGCCCAGACATTTTTTTTTTTTTTCCTCACTTAATTAGCGCAAATTACGTCCCCTCCCAAAATCATCGTCGTCTATAAACACTTTATTCTCTAGGAGCCTACCGCCTTTTTCAGGTTTTATTCTAATGAATTTATTACCCAAGAAATAATTCCATTCAATCCTTCAGCTTACCTTTCTTTTATTCTCCCATTCTTTCTTCTCTATAACTCCGTTACTTTACAATCCGGAATACTTTATTCCTCTATTCTCAATTTCCTCTACCCAAATAAAATGGGCAACCCCCTTAAACCCCTAAAAATCCTCCCCATCTCCCCTTGTACACCTCAATCAATTTATTCGGACTTTTTATCCATCCATACTTTTAGAGTTATCTAAGATTTTAAGTTAAATCAAAACTAACCTCCTCAAAGCTGTCAAAAAAAGTATAATCTTTCATCTTACCTTTAATTGATAAGAAAGTACAACTTCTACTCAGATTTACAATCCAAAACGCCTTTAACCTCAGCCACCTTATCCTATAGATCGCACAAAATTAATGACCCTTCACAATCATGATATTTAACGGTAACACTATGCTTTTAACAAGACAAAATACTCCACTACTTTCCAGAAACAACAAGAAAATAAGGCAATTTAAAAATAACCCATTCTGCCTTAATGAATACAAAATAAAGTATAACAACCCTGAAAAAAGAACAATATCCCTACACAAATATAATTAATTTCCTTCATCCCCCCCCCCCTAAAAAAAACCCCCCCCAACTTCTAATAATTAAAACTAATCTCACCTGGTATGTCCTGGTTTAGCCTTTTGGGTACTTGGATTTGGAAGGTGTAGTAGGGTTGTGGGCCTCTCTGGGTGTCGCCGAGTGAGCTCCCTACTAGGGCACCCTGTGCCTGGTGGGGGGATGGGGGTACCTGTTAGATGAAGCACAATTATACAAAAAAATTTAAAAGTGGAGGAGCATCTTATATTTCCTGCAACTAATAAAAACCACCATAAACCTATTCGGTATAACATTTAGCAACCCTTTCCTAATATCAATACTTCGCCTCCCTAACCGCTTCATATACTAAATATTTGCTAAACAAAAATAAAACCTGAAGAACTAAACCATGACCTAAACCATCACTACTACAGCCCATTTAAAACCTCACCCTCCCTATAAAACCCAACCCTCTTAACACTAAACCCATATGAACCACAGAAGAATAAGCAATTAAAGATTCATACCACTTGACGCAAACAATTAAACTAACAATAACACCTCCAGAATTCCAAGAACTCACTCACACCAACAAAATATTTTATTACCCCTCTGAAACACCCGCCGTGAGCAAAATCCGATTAAACCGTAACCTCCTAACTTCAATAACACCCCGGCCAATACTATCGGAACGCCCCCGCAACCGGGCCTCCACATGGGCCTTAGGCAACCATAAATGAAATATAAACACAGGTATTTAACCATAAACGCAAACACAGAACAAAATACCACAGCAACCTAGTTCCCCTGATAGCCAATTACTCCTGATCGTAACAATCCCATGTTTTAATCTCCCTTCACGTTTATATAACCCTCAATAAAGAAACTAACAATGGCAAAGAAGCAAGTTATAAAGTATAAGAACAAAATATAAATTCCAGCCTGAAATTCGTCTCAGGTTTGATAGCCTCAACCCAAAATTAATACAATTATGGGAACCAATGAGCTCTCAAATCTAATGTAGAACATAATACATTTACTGATCTAAAAAGTTTAAGACTAAACTATTAACAAAATCAAATTCACTGACAAAAAACCGCCCACACAAAAATACTATTTTCTTTACCTACGTTCTCTGAAAACTATTAATATTACAATCGGGGCAAACTCTTAATACAACAAAATATCTTAAATAATTCAACCCTCATTATATAACCCAGACAAAAAGAACAAAATAAAATGGTTTATTATTAACAATCCCATAAAGCATATTATCAATAAACCCAACTGAATAAGCCTCAATTCCTCACAAACCCCATTCAAAACCAAATTAAACACCAAAAGACTTAATCAAACTAAAATTCCAAATCCCCTTAAAATAATCATTACCATTTGAGCGAACAAAAAGAGACCAATAAGCTTAAACCTACAGCCCCCTCACACGCAACCATCACTAAAAAAAAAAATATTACAAACACACCCTCTAAACCCAACCCTGAAACGTGTAAACTCCATAAACCCAAACACATTTAATATAAAAATTCTCCAACCTTAGTAAAACATTCAAACAATGCTTATGATTCGAGATACGCTCAGAACCCACAAAAACAATAGTTTACAACACCGAAACCCCAATACCTAATACCATCATACACCCTATCTCCCTCTTTTAATACCTAATCTTCACTCTCCCCAAAACTTATGACATCGATTTCGCTTTAACGTAATCCCCCATCCTTGCTTAAACTCGTTAAATCTCATTTCCGCACTCGTCGAGATGCCAATTCCTACTAACATCTCAATTTTTTGAAATTTCGGTCCCTCTTAGGGTTATGTACATTAGCTCAGATCGCAAACCGGACTATTTTTGTCATTCATTTTGACACCGCATATTGACCTAGCTTTTTTCAACGTAGCCCACATCTGTCGTGATGTTAATTACGGGTGATGTTCCCGCACCCTTCATGCAAATGGGGCTCCTTGTTCTTATCTGTATCTACTCCCACATCGGACGAGGTTTTATTACGGGTCATTTGCTCTTTTCCACCTTGGAGGATTGTCGTTCAATTCTGTTTTTAACAATAGCCACAGCCTTTCTAGGTTAATGGTCCTACCTTGAGGACAAATATCGTTTTGGGGTGCACCGGTTATTACAAACTTATTTTTCTGCCATTCCCTATATTGGCACAGATTTAGTCCAATGAATTTGGGGAGGGTTCGCAGGTTTTTTGATAACGACACCTTAACTCGTTTCTTTACATCCGCTTTCTATTCTGCTTGGCCATTTCTAATTGCTGCAAGCCACACTCGTCCATATTTTATTCATCCACCCTCTGGAGCCAAACTAACCCTTTAGGAAGTAAACCCCCGCCTTCTCTAGACAAAATTCCCCTTCCACCCTACTTTATCAATTAAATGATATTGTAGGGTTCCTAATCATACTTATATATACCCTAGTCCCTCCTAACTCTCCTAAACCCATACTTTACTCGGAGACCCTGATAATTTTACCACCGGCAAACCCTCTAATTACACCAGTACATATTCAACCTGAAATGATATTTTCTAATTTTTTTTTCATCCGCCATCCTTCGATCCAACCCAAACACATTAGAGGGGTTATCGCTTTAATATTATCAGTTGGCGATCCTTTGACTCCTCCCATTCACCTCCCTTATCAAAATCCCGAGTCCTTACTTTTATCCTTTAAACCAGCTTCTTATTTTGAACTCTTATCTCCACAATCATTTTATTAACAATGGATCGGAGCTCGGTCCTGTAGAGGATCCTTATATTTTCACAGGTCAAGCTCTAACTGTCATCTCTACTTTTTGCCTATTATATTACTGACCCTTTGGCCACCCTTTTACCAGACCTTCTTCTAAAGCTGAGGGCTATTTTATTTTATTTAAAACAAATGTTTTGAAAGCATTTTAAAGGAAGAAATCCTTCCAGTACCCATCAACATATAAATTTTAGGTTTTACAACTAAAATTAATTTTAGCCTAAGAATAATTAAAAATTTAAAGATATAGGAAGAAACCTTTTCAAGCCAATATACATCAATTTATCGTAATCGCAGTCAGCGGTAAAGTCCCCCGCACCCCAAATAAACGTAAACCCTACCATTACCAATTTTATATAAAATCCTAACCGTTAAAACTCTCCCCCCTAAAAACAACAATGTGACACTCGACTCCACTCATAAACCAAAATTCTAACCATATTCAAGCTATAAAACCTATATACAAACCCCCCTCTCCTATATTCATATTAAACCCATAAACCAACTCAGACTCCCATTTCTGCAAAAACAAAAGGAGTGCGATTTATCTCCGCCAAACAATAACCAAGCCAAACATACATAATGGAAATGTTAATCAAACAAACCACATTCTTTCCTGATAATAATCTCAATTCTATGAACCTAAAAAAATTCTTCCACAAAAAACACATAGTGACAACAAAATTAAAGCTACCTTACCTCATATGAAAAGTCTGTGCTACAGCACACGAAGACTCCCTAAAAAGAATATTACAATTTGAAGCCCATCCGGCCCCTTAACAAAGGATAGACCCTTAATCTCAAACAACATAAAAAAAAATAACATTCCTATATCAAAATCACTAATCCTAAACATAAGGAATAACCCCTCACAAAATTAAAGCAATAATAAACTGAATACCGGCGACAAATAATAAGGTAAAAAATTAGATATTACCGGTGAATTCTGCCTTTTAACAAACAATTTAATAGCATCCGAAAAAGGCTGAAGTAACCCCCCCCAGAATTGCCAATTTATTAGGACCCTTACGAAATTTTGAATATAAACCTAAAATCTACGCTCCAAAAGTTACAAACGCCACTCTAATTAAAACACCAAACTATCAACATTAAATATCTCACAATTCTAATAGCCACATCACGTCGCTTAATACTTTTACCTATAGAGTCTCCTTCTATATAATAAATTCTAAATTTAACGCATATCCTCTGCCCAAAGTCTAATTTAGTTTTCCAGGTACATCCTTCCAGTACAACCTACTATGTTACGACTTATCCCACCTTATAGCGGAAGCGACGGGCCGATATGTACATACTTTAGTTCTCATATCACACTAACTTACTAAATTTATGTATACAATTAAATCCCTCCTTCACATAAACTTATTCTTTTACTGATTCGTTATAAATAAATTTTATTGTAACCCATTTCTTCTTAACCCATAAACTGCACCTAGATCTAATAACTTTACTTCTCTAATTCAATAACTACCTCACAAAGTTATCTGATAATGAACGGTATACAGAACTGCTAAACAAGAGTAGGTAAGATTTTTTTTTCGTGTTGTATCATTTTACAAACAGGTTCCTCTAACAAGACTAAAATACCGCCAAATCTTTGAAATTTAAAGACCATAATCTATTAATATTCCAAGTTTATATTTTTATCTTTTAAGTTAATTAGGGTATCTAATCCTAGTTTATACCTTAATTTCCTGTCTTCCTCCTATTTATAATCCAACTTCCATTTATTTTCGCTAATAAACCAATTTCACCTTTTATTACTATAAATTTCAATTTACCTTATAGAAACATAAGAATAACCTAAACTAAACACCTTTACAAGCTTTAAAGAAGTCTAACACGCGATTGCTGGCACAAAAGTTCATCAAACTTTTTATAATTTACTAAATCGGACCAAACCAATATTTAATCTCCATACTGCGAATAAACAAACTACGAACTTATTATAAATTATCTCTATTATACTTACCTTTTCTTCCCACCACAGATAACACATATACCCTAATTATAAAATAAAAGTTAAAGCCAAGAATCAAACTTTTAAGCCTATCACAACTATTCAGTAGACACACCTCTTCTAATCTAAGATTTAATCTTCTAAGAACACCTCTTAAAAAATAAATCTAACAGTTAACCCCTATAATTTTTAAACTTAAACCTCCTTATAAGTATAATGCCTGATAAAAGGACAGTTTTGATAGAACTGCTAATGTACTTTACTACTTATACTACAAATTCTCTCTTAAGCTTTAGTGTAATTATACATCTTCAAATTGCAATTTGACGTCTTTTTTCCACTATAAAGCCTAATTGCAACGATGATTTTTTCTCAAAAATCATAAAAGACATCGGCACTCTATACTGTTTGTGTTCGGAGCCTGAATCCGGTAGAGGCAACTTCCCTAAGACTAATTATTCGAGCCGAACTTGTTCCAACCAAGGAAGATTATCGGAGACGATCAAATTAAAATGTAATCGTCACAGCCCACGCCTTCGTAATGATTTTCTTCATAGTTATACCAATCATACTTGGGGTTTTGGGAATTGATTAGTTCCCCCTTATACTTGGAGCCAGCCCCGTGAGACCTCAAGAACAAATCATATAGAACTCAGGGAACAACTACTCAAGCTAAATACACACCCCACCTCTTGTTACCGCCCCAACCCTTAATGTCATTATATCCTTTTAAACATTTTTTCTATGGTTTTCCCTGACAATTATTACAGACCTTATATTAGAAAGCCTTCTTATTCTAAAGTAAATTAATCGAAATGTAATAACATACTGTTAAGCCATTACTCAAAACATATAAAAAAATCTAAAAATATTAACATTCCCTTAAAAATGGCACTTCTGAAAATTAAATCCATAGAATAAAATCCAGCCAAGAAAGGTATCCCACATAGAGCCAGGTTAGCTAAATTCATACCAACCCTAGTAAAAGGTATATCACATGTCACAACCTGCCCATATTACAAATAATCTTGACACTCTTTTAACTCTAATGAATTACCAATTCCCCGCACAACATAAACAGTAAACCTTAAATAAACATGAGTTAATAAATGAAAAAAGCTAAATCAGCAAACCCTAAAGATAAAATACTCACCATCACGCCTAATTGCTCAAAGTTGACAAGGCAATAATCTTTTTTTGTCAAAATCAAACTCAAAATTAGCCCTAATCCCGTGCTATAAATAATGGTAAGCAGGAAAACAATCAACAAAACCCCTTGTACACAGAACCTCTTAAAAGCCCCCAATAAAGCGAATCAAAATATAAACGCCAGCTGTAACTAGTGTTGAAGATGAACTAAAGCTGGAAACCGGAATAGGAGCAGCTATAGCTGCTGGAAGTCAAGCCGAGAACGGAATTTGAGCTCTGCTTAGTTATAGCAGCAACACACACTAAAATTTTCAATAATAAAAAATTCCCACTCAAATACCTTTCATAAAAAATAAAAATTTCAACCCCCTAGCATAAAAAAATAAAGAAAATCTCAATAAAATCCCAACGTCTCAATCCGATTTTACAAACTGTCAATATACCTGCATTCGCTGATTCTCGTTTGGTAATAAATTACCAAACATAAGAAATTAACCCCAATCCATCCGCAACCTAAAATGATTCTAATTTAAATTCGGCTAATAATCAAAGCCCCTATAGATAAAACAAAATCCAAAACTAAATATATAAATCGCCTGTACCTCTTATCCCCGCTCCTATAATCCCCCCTATAAATATATTACCGAAGAGGAGATAATAAAACCCCCCCAAAAAATAAGAACCTACTCAATCATAAATCATAGTCACTACAACAGAGGAAGAATTTAAAGAAAAAGCTCTCACTCAATTACATAAAGAGGGGGGGGAGAGACCTCCAAGCATATTTCTCACAAACAAAATAAAATAAGAACCCAATGCCCTAAATAACAAAAACACCAAACTCACTAATGACTATAGGCACCCCACATCATGATTTAAAAATAACTTTCTATAATCTTCGATACCACAACCCGATGTTTTACTCTAAACTATTTAAATTGAAAGGTTTCTAGTAGTTTAAACAAAAAAAATCTTGGTCTTGTAACCAAAGATAACGCCCATTTTTAGAACTTTATATACAAAAATCAGATTATAATTATTTTAATAATTTCATCTCCCTCTTTAACCTAAGAGTTGCTATCCTATTCACTACTCTAACCCACCCCTTTCAAAGGACTAGTCCTACTCACTCAAACATTCTTATATCTGTGCTCTTTCAGGCCTATTCGACCTTCCCTACTGATGTCTCATATATCCCTATTCTAATTTTTTTTCTAGAGGATATTAATTTTTGTTCATTTATGTTCCTCTTCTCTTGCTTCAACGAAGCCTTTAAAATTCATTTTAAATCCAGTCTACTAATCACTCATAACTCGATCCTTACCCATATCCTTTACCTTAATCTTTCGAGATCTCTTACTTCTCCCCATCAAAAAATTTTTCCAAATCTAGACTATTCTTAATTCTAAGAAATAAAACAAATTTAGCCACCTTATCAACCAGTTCCATCTACTCCATTACTTCTTTCCCTCTTACTACTCTAGTAATTTTATATCTCTTACTTACCTTAATTGTTATTGTTAGTATTATTAGTATCTCCATCAAGACCTCTGCGACCTTCAAAATTCTAACAGAAAATAGTTTACTTAAAATATTAATTTTGGAGATTAAAGAAAAGTCCCTGCTTTTTTCTGATTTTTTTATTAAAACTATTTCAATTACTTAATCCTTTCGTACTAAAATAACCTCTAACTCCTTAGAAGATAGAAACCAACCTGGCTTTCGCCGGTCTGAACTCAAATCATGTAAAAATTTAAAGGTCGAACAGACCTTCTCCTGTAACCGCTACACCACAGAGAAATTTTTAATTCAACATCGAGGTCGCAAACTCTCTTGTCGATAAGAACTCTTAAAAAAAAATTACGCTGTTATCCCTAAAGTAATTTATTCTCTAATCCTAAAAAGGGACCATATGAACAAATATCTCTGATTTAAACAAAAAACAGTTATATAATTTATATCCTAGTCGCCCCAACTAAACACCCTGCTGATAATAAACTTTAACACCTTAAATCACTCTTAACCAACTTCATGTATAAACTTTATAGGGTCTTATCGTCCCTCTAACTTATTTAAGCCTTTTCACTTAAAAGTTAAATTCAATCTCCGAATAGAGACAGCTCCTTCTCGTCCAAACCATTCATTCCAGCCTCCAATTAAAAGACTAATGATTATGCTACCTTCGCACGGTCAAAATACCGCGGCCTTTTAGTCCCCAATGGGCAGGTCAGACTTTATATAACTCTCATATAGACATGTTTTTGATAAACAGGCGGAAGAGCTCTATTTGCCGAATTCCTTACACTCATCACCCCTTCAATAAATCTCATTAATTCTTTCCCAAAAATTTTTTTAAAACAAACAAATTATATACTAATATACTCACTTTAATCTTAAACTAAATTCATAAAAATCTTTCC